>JAOWAN010000005.1:16957148-16968230 GCA_028566635.1 Lobelia cardinalis
GTACTAAGATACAACAGTTTGTACGTTTGTACGATATTTATGATTTGTATTTGATCATTTTCCTATATATATATATATATATAATCAAATTGAGGTTTCAAACCAAATAGAGCCAAACCATAGTCATTTAGTGTGGTTCAGTCCTATGTTCCTAATGGTTCGGCATTAGGTAAACTTTGACTCCAAACCATGGTTTTAACTTCGTGTAAATTTTACTCGTCTCTTTAAACCAAATGTATTCACAGAGCTTTAATGGATCGGATGATCATTTTAAGTACAACTTTAAAAGCGATTTGTAAGGAACAAAGAATTACTCAACAACAACAAATGCGGGTGAAGCAATAAGGAAGCAGATCAAGAGTACAAGGAATCCACTAGCTAGCAAGCATTATCCATGTAGTCTACCAACAATTCATTAACCATTCCTCTGTCTGGTATCTTCCCCGCGGCTCCATATATAGGGGCAAGCCCTCCATTTATTGGACCAGGATTTGCTTTCACCTAAACAAGCACAAATTATGTCACAATCAAATGCAGTGGATAGTAGACGGCTGAATAAACAAAATCTCGCAGCTCTATTTTTCCTTGAGCAAGTAAATGGGCAGGTAATCGTTTTTATCAAACCTAAAAGGACTTACTGTTTGCACGGAATCCCTCACATCTTTCAGAAATTCCTCCACCACTGGCACGTGTTGAAGAGTCACACAGATGTGGATACTGGAGAATGCAAATACACTAATATTTCAGAACACAAATTATATTTCAGAATGCTGTCTTACATAATTACATCTATCTCCCGGGCTTCAGATGAGTAGAGCTGAGACAAGTTGTGAAGTTTCAAGCTCAGCTCATCCAGATTTCATGCAAACTCGAGCATAATATGAAGGTGACTCGAGCTGAGAAACCTAGGCTGAACCTCAGTTCATTCACATCATGAGTCAAGCTGAAGTGAACTCAAACCATCCTTGAGCCTATTGACAAGCTATTTGGTAACATGATATTAGAACTGATAAAGTGCATGTTTTGGAAAGTAGGTATTACAGATCTGAGTCAAATAAATATACATGCAAGCTAAAACTGAGCCAGTGAGCTGCCTTTATTTACCCCTACTTGCATCACATGGCTATAAAACAATGTTAGTCGCGTAGAATCATCTCTTAAATGCCGTAAATGCATATGAAATGCCAGTTGAATTCAGCCAATTGACAATGGATAGCCAGTTTAGATGCCTTACATCATCGAGTTAAAAATAACAGTAGACAACATATTGGATAGTGCTTTCTTACTAGTTTATGTCTTTTACCTGTTAGGTCTTTGCAATGGATTCAAATGCCAGCCTTTGGAAGACAATATGTCGTTGACTTCAAAAATGTCCAATACGTTTGATCCAAAAGCCACAATTGTCATATCTGGCCTTCCAACAATGAACAACTCAGGAATCTCTTTTATTCTACAAGAAGAGAAACATTTTTAAGTAGAAATCTAGCAGAGTTGATGTAGGGACAGCAATAGAATTAGGATGTAACAAAAGTACCCTTTTTGTATTTTCTTTGATGCTTCCATGATTTCTCTAGTGTTCTCCAGATAACCTTTAGAATGTACTTGAGTTTTGATTAGCCCATAAACAAACACATGACATTAGAAAGGGAAGCAATGGCAAGAAGAAAGTGGAATATGTCACCTTCATGCCCTAAAGATAGCATTGCTGCCCAAGCACCAGCAATTAAGCCCCCAGGTCTGCTACCAGCAATTGTTGGAGATACATAGAGCCCACCAGACCACTCGGTAACTGAGTATCAACATAACATAGTAAACTTACCATCATGGTGAATTCATTCCTATTTGATCTCGCTCCTCAATAAATGCAAACGAGTGTAACCACTTGAATTACAAGATCATACATACATGCTTCTTTTTATTTCTTAAAAGGAAGTACTCTAAGTCATCCCTCTCATTATGGTAAGATGTTGTAGTTAAGGATCTTCCAAATTAAACAAATTGACCATAAAGAAAGTTTTATTCCTGAATAAAGAAACTTACCAGCAACAAATTGATTCTGTTTTCAACAGGATGCCAAAAGTCAACAGAGAAGCCCACCACCGAAGATACCATATCCCAAACACAAGAAAATAACAAGCGTCAGGAACCAGAACTTCCAATGGATAATGTTCCAAAAACAAAAAAATTGCAAGTAACTTGATAAAGAAGTTTAAATAACATACATACTAATACTATCTTCTTTCTTCTTTTTTTGGTGGGAATGTAAACTTCTTGTTCATATTATCATGTTGCAATGAGGTTCGGTTCAGGTATTAAGAGAAATAGTAAAAAGAGCTTCTGAACCTAAGAAACTTGGCAACCAATAACCATATACAAGTAATAAAGCTTGTCAGGTTGAATTGCCTTTGATAAATCACACACAAACCTTTATGCATTAGAAAGGCTAGTATATCTGGCATACTTCATACCAGTTCACCAGCAATAGGGTTGCAGATCTTGGCAGTATATAGCCAGGTATGGTTGTGACAGTTTTTTTTTTTTTTTAATGAGGATTGTTAGTGGTTCCCCACTTACCCCCAACGTGACTCGAACCCGTAACATATCAAAAACAGGTGAGGCGTCTTACCACTAAACTGCACCTCGTTGTCATGGTTGTGACATTGATTTTGCTAGGATCCATTAGATGATGGACATTGTAAATTGTAATGCAACAAGAGTAAGGCATGATAACATACACATTATCCCATTTTCATTTTGTGGTTTTCATTTTCTCTCTCATTGGTTTCACCACTTTCTCTCTATCTCTTGCTTTTCTATTCAATCATTACCAAAACCAATAAAACAAAACAAAATTACTCAAACCAATAGATACCACACATCCAATCGGGTCCTTTAACAATTTAAGGAAGATCAGGGGGGAGGGCAATAAATGAGCCAACTACGTGAAATGATGACAATACAAGATCCACGAGCAGATTGAAATCCAAACATTAAGATTTACGGTTTTATCATCTAAAGTACTGTAGTTTCATTGTACAAGTAAAGTTCCCATAAATCTTAACCGAGGATATGAAATTGAACAAAAAGTCCAATATTGGGTGTCTAGAGAAGACATAGTGAGGCCTCTATTCTTCTTTTGTTAACAAGGTAATAAGATCCTAATTCTTTTGGTCCTTGGGGAAAAGAATGGAAATGGCACTCGATAGTAGCGAACACAAACTAGATTCATTACCTTCCGAATCTCATGATTCCTATATAAAACCACACTTGTCCCTTTTGGGGCCAATCCATACTTGTGCACATCCACGGATATTGAAGTCACTCCTTGGACAGAAAAATCAAATGGTGGAACTGGATACCTGAAGTCAATCATGAAGTTAGAAGAGAAGAGCCGTGTCAAACCCAATTGTTGGTATCATACCCTCAAGAACCATAGAAGGAAAAAGTTTGCCACTACATCTGCATCTGACTCAATGCACTACATTACGAATTTAATCGCCAGCAGAAATTTCAACCAGACCTACGTCAACATAGAAAAACAAAATTCTAACGCACCCAAGTTTGCGGGCGAAAGGCAATACGAAACCACCAAGACAAAGGTCAACATGCAAACAAATTCCAGAGTGGAAGGCCAATTCACCGAGCTCCTACAAGAGGCAATAGTCAAATTCCAGTAGTACTGTAGTAGCAAACTGAACCAAAGAACTTGTACAAGCAAGTCAGAATCAGGTACCTCAATGGGGTCAATGATTCCATGTGGAAACCCAGGTGCCGATCCAACAATCTGCATGCTCATCATGTCTTAGTGAATTTCTTTTATTTTTATTATTTTTTATAGGAATATCTAAGTAAATTTAAATAGTTGAAACATTGTGAACATCAAATCTGACCAAGATGGGCAAGAAGTTTTGGAATTCCTATCCAGATTAGAGATTTGACATGAATCACAAAACCAACGAGATCTGGTGAAGAGCTATGTACCATTATGGTATTTTTGTTGATAAATCTCTTCATAGCTTTGGCATCTGCTTGAAATTCTTTATTCACAGGAACACGCCATAACTTGATTTTGAAATATTGAGCAGCCTTGTCATAAGCTGAGTGTGCAGATTCTGGTATTATCCTACAAATAGAAGTAGTTTCACACAGTATCTCCATAATCCATATCACAAATACATAAGGAATAGTAGGCAACACGAAAATTAACCTACATCTCTGGGGATGTGATACCCTTTGTTGCTTTCATATAGTCGCGTGATGATTTCACAGCTAATAATATACTCTCAGTTCCTCCTGACGTCATGTTGCCACATATTTTCCCTCCAGAAGCTTTTTCTTTACTTCCAAGTAGTGCAGCTGTCATAGCCACCACTTCTGACTCAAATCGTACGACACTCTGGAATACATCAAGATGCAGTGGGTTGGTGTGTGCAAACCTGAAAGGTGATCAAAGCTTTGAGATCAACAAGCTGTGAGAGAATTTAAGCACTCTGTTGATACAACAAGGACGCAAAAGCACATAAAAGCACTGTTTTGATGTCTTCTAAGAGGCTACCAACATAAAAAATGAGCCTAAATTAGGTTAATACTCTTTATCAATTTGATTTTAGAGAAAAATACCATAAATTGATACAAACAAGAAAATCTAAGACATCCATTTCTTTCCTGTATTGAACATATATTTCATCCAACCACAAAGTACAAAAAAGCAGTTCTACAGGGTTAACATCCTGCAATGTGTTGCTTAAGATGCTGACTTCTTCGACTACACACTACACAGTGTATTTGACGAACTCACCAGCATGTGAAGTTAAGCCCTAAGAAAAGAAAACAGTATATATATATATATATATATATATATCTTTAAAAAAAAAAAGTAACTACAAAACAATACGGGAGCTCTTTTATTGATTATCCTTTTGCAAGCCAGTGCCACCAAAAGCTTATGGTTATCAGGAAGATAATGTTGGCCATAAGTAACTGAAGGTTTAATCGTCCCCAATTCCAATAATGAAGTCCAGCTTAATAAACCAAGGTCTTGAAAGCAAATCTCAAACAAAACAGATTTTCTTTTCCATGTTTTAAAAGGACAGGCACGGGAGAACAAAAAAGACATAATCACATAACAAAGGAGCCATCTTACTAACATCGAACAAGCCTCATTTATTATGGAAAAATGTCCTTCAGACTCGCTCCCTCCAATGTAGCTGCAGAAGAGGTAAGAGTGTAATGGATCAAGCAACAAACATTGAAACTGATGACCATTTATAGTTGCAACATGTAAGATTTCCGGAACCAATAATTAAAAACATACACGGTACCAGAGCATTTGCCTTGCCAAGCCACATCATTTTGTTTCTCCTCTTTTAATTTCTCTAAGACTCCGGCTCCTAATCCTGTCCTTGGCAAGTCAGTCCTCCACCCATCTCTTTTAGATTTACCGGAAGATTGCAACTTGTCAACAACCTGCACAAACAGAGAACCAAGTTAAGTGTCTAATATAATCTTTTCTGATATGTACTATAAAAAAAAAACATCAAAACACATAACTTATCCTGTGTACACAATAGAAGTATACGAAAACAGAAACAAATAGCATCAAACCAAGCTGTCACCAAATAGGATATTAACAAATTTGACATCATCTCCCAATTCCAAAGAAATAATGTAGGAAGTATGGATTGTTTCTAACTGCATATGGACAATTCAACATTGTCGATGGCCCTTCAATTTCTCTCCCTCCAAGTGGTCCAAAACAAATGCAAAGAAGCTGCCATTCAAAGGTTAATCCTCCTCTTAGATTTGCCTAAGGACCAACTCCCAGGCACCTTCTCAACTGAACTTGTCATAACCCATGGAACTTGGGACAGTAAGTCTTTAATATAATGAAATTGCCAGCTTTAACAGTGCAGTCATTTTATCCAATTTCAGTAATGATTAGGTTACTTATGGTGCATATCCTAAAAGCAAGGTTACACTTTACCCCTTTCCTAATGGCGCCAAATAAAGCTCCCCCAGCGCCAAAGTCCATGTGTGATTGCACTTAGGCGCCCACCCAAGCATCCTGATTTTTCCCTCTGCACGCCATGCGAAGGGGGCGAACATTATTTGATAAATCACTGATCCAATATTTGTCCCCCGGAACATTACATGTAAAACGGGAATGCCGTACTTTTAGTCCTAATTGAAGAAGCACAAACCCATTGACAACTATAAGACATAAATTTAAAAGGTGCATAAATGCAAATGATTGGAACAATTTCGTCCATCCTTGTCCATCTACAAGGATCAGCTAAAAAATCTGCTTTATTCAATATACGATGCATAGAAATTAGGATCAAATCCTTGGTCACACATGGTCCAAATGAATGCTTACTCATAGTAACAAACTCCCTCCCGTCTCCAAAAGAAAAGGTCTCAATTTTATTTTTTGTTTGCTCACTGAAAATAGTGTCCTCGCAAAAATTTACACATAACTAAGTGCAATTTAGAAGAGATATTGAGAGTAAAGGTACAACATTAATAAGTTGACTAACCATACCAAATGGAACTCTTATTCTCAGCTGGAGATAGTCTTATTCTGTCTCTTCCTTTCATGTTAGTTTTAAACTTCCTTTTTTCGAGGTTTACTCATCCAAATCATCATGTTGTTCACCTACTCATTACTGATTTCTCTCAATCAATCCCAATTCAAATATGTATCGTTAATGAAATATATCATGCATCAATTTAAGCATGGGCATTTGAGCCAGGCATTCCTCACATATTCATACAGGCACGGCCTTTCATTTACAAACACGGGATCCGGTCAGTAGCCATTACAAAATTTCACTTCTGGGCCTCAGGCATGAACAAAAGACCAAAACAATGACCAAGGTATAAATGTACGAAAATGAAGCCAAAACTAAACAAAAATATAGTTCCTGCAGGGCTGCTTTACTTAAGAGCGGAGAATGAAATCTGTGAGGCTCAAACAATTGTACCTCACCTCTTACACAAACTGGCAAGTAGGATAAACTAACAAAATGAAAACAAAATTTCAAGTTGCCAGTGGTTGATGTCCTCATTTAACAGTGAGATAGACAACCAATCATCAATTGCCAATTAAAATTTTAATTTCAAAATTTGGTACTAGTGATTTTGTGGCCTTAGAAACAACTCCTGACCTACTAAAAGTACCAAACTCCTCAGCCAATTAGTAATTACAAACAACACAAAACCAGTGCATTGAATTTGAGCCCCACTATGAACCCTAGAAATGAACGAGCATTTAATGCTCTTCTTTCGAACAGAAAATTTATTGTCATTACTGACATTAATGGGGTTGCATCCCCAGTACAGTAGGCTGTCCCTTTGTTGTGTTTTTGTTTTTCCATCCTCACCAAAAAAAGAAAGCATTTCCTCCACCGAATTCACTTCAGTAAATTCATTAACTGCAAACAACATAGTACTACATGTCTACAACAGTACTAGTACCCCATATTTAACGAAATACAACAGAACTCAAAAGAGAAAAAATAATAATAATAAATCATCGGAAAAGCAAAATAAAATCAGAACCTTCTGTTTCTCAGCATCGATGTACTTCTTCACGCCTGGCACCAACCTATAATCAACGCCAAACCTCAAATTCCATCAACTAAAAAGAAAGAAAAAAAATCAAAAAATTACATAGTTCGAGTGCGAGAGAGAGAGAAATTACTTGGCGCAAGACATGAAAAGGGAGATAAGAGTAGCTTTGAGTCCGTGTTCGTAGAGGAGGTCGAAGATGGTTTGAAGAGATCGGGCGACGAGGAGAGAGAGAACAGGAAGGAGAAGGAGAGCGAGGGGCTCGTACTGAGATAGGAAGGAATTTGCACCCGCTCGAAATCGAAATAGCGGCGATAACAATGGAGACTCCATTGGTGGCTTCTCTGCTTTTTTTTTTTTTTCTTGTTTGTTTCTCTAAAGTTTCTACTAATGAGAGAACTGAGAATGACCGATGAAGAGGATGAATTAACGTTTCAAATCAGAATTAACAGTTAAGATTTAGACGGATGGGATAATGATTTGGGGGAAGGAAGGATTCTGTTAAGTTGTCGCGTGGACGATACGTCTTTAGGGAGTGTGACTTTCATTTCATTTTCTTTGGCGGGGGGTTGCTTTCCGTCACCATTTGCTAGTCTCTGTTCAGAGGGTAAATTAATTACTCCGATTAGCATCATCATTAGAATCGAGTCAATTA
The DNA here is from genome assembly GCA_028566635.1 of Lobelia cardinalis. NCBI lineage: Eukaryota > Viridiplantae > Streptophyta > Magnoliopsida > Asterales > Campanulaceae > Lobelia > Lobelia cardinalis. Next base: position 16,965,373 of record JAOWAN010000005.1, read on the forward strand.
CCAATGGAATTTATTCAGTGGTAGGCCGCCTGAAATCTATTAAAGAATGTTTCGGATTCAAATTTTGCCGTATGCAAAATTTTTTGAAAAACTCATTCATCATTAGGTGCATTGAATTTCGGGATTAAATCTTGATATCACTCGATAATAGTATTAAAACTAGTATATTACTCGTGCCCAAGGGCATGAAATTTTTTGTGCCTTTTGGTCCCAACATTCCTCAAAAGTCTCTCTCTTTTTGCCTTTCTCTACGGCCTCTTTTTCTCCGCCCTCACTAAAACTATTCATTAATGTGAAAAGTTCTACAATAAAAACAACTATCGGGGCATATACTATAGATAATAAAAAAAAAACGAATCAATTATTATTATCGAGGGCTCTAAAGATTTATAATTATGCATATTAGAAATATTTTATTTTTTTATATTTAAAATTTTACTATTATACGGATATTCCAACTCTCAAACTCATATTCTTAAACATATAAAGGCTAAGTTTGGACGATTGATTTTGTTTTTTTGTGTGATTTTTAAAAAAAAAAATTTAAGTTCGTAATATCAATAAGGAAAAACGGCATTTTAGGCCCTAATGTTTGATCACTTTGGCGATTTGGACCCCCAAGTTCAAAAGTTGGTGATTTAGGCCCTGATGTTGCTAAATTGCAGCAAATCAGGCCTTTTTGGACGGAAATCGTCGAAAACTAACGGGGACGGTGCATGTGCGTTTCACGTGAGTTTTTTGGGGTTAAAAAACGTTGTTCTGTTATATGTTTCAAAAATAATGTTTTCTTTCTCGTACTGCTATTTTTACATAATATTATATTTATATCCTATCAAACATTACATCAACTCGTAACTATCACCTTATATTTTTATTTCTTCATCTTCATCAAACATCACATCAACTCACAACTATATTTCTCTCTTTTTCTCTCTCCATCTCTTTTAAATATCACATCAAAAGCAAAATATGAAACTTTTTTCAAAATAAAAAACAACAAAACTAAAACAATTTACTAAACTAAAACAAAAAATTAATAAAATACACCTTCAAACGGATCACAAGAAAATGCGGTGACATCTATTAATTCATAACCAACTCCTGTTTCTCAATACAAAATGAGGGGAACAAAAATGCAAAAATCTTACAAAACTAGTGCTGATCTTGAACGAGATTTCGGGCTCAATCCCTTTTGGAGATAGGTAATTGCAGCTCTCTTATTCGATTTCAACTTGTGAAATATAAAATTAGTGGAGAGATTCCAAAAGAAATTGGGTCCTTAAAGAGTTTCGAGGTGTGTTCACTTGAGCATTTTTCACTCAAATTTTTTAGTTTTTGATTTCTCTCTCTCATTGGTCCCACAAGTTTTCTATCTCTCTCTCTTTTACTTTTTACTTTAATCATTATAAAAACTCAAAAATCAAATAAAAAATTATTCATCCAAACACACTCTCAATTTTCTGAATGGGATTGATCCTGATGAGATGTGGCAATTGCACACAATTGCAGATGCTCAACTTCAGTAACAACACCCTTGCACGCACTTTGCCTGGCTCCATTGGATTTTTCAAGCAACCAATAAATAGACGGATTCTACTACAGACTTGGGACGGTATTTAGCAAATGATGGGGAGTGGTGGAAATATTTTTAATGTATTGTAGTTCGAGGACTTGATTGTATAAATCTCAAAGTTACGGTATGGAGCGGAATGAAAAATTAAGAACGATAAATAAAAAAATATTTTCGTTAAAATTGTGACGAATGTGAAAAATTTAAGGAATGATAAAACCATCTTATCCACCCAACAAAACTCTCCCTCTGTGTATTTTTGCCCCCTATTTTTTTTTGTGAAAACCATCTCGTCCACCCAAAATTCACTTTTTGTTAATTTTTGAGGCAATCTGTGTGAATTTTCTTTTCGAAATTGTGGGATACTTATTTGTTTGTAAATGCCCAAACGAAAAGTGGATCCTTTAATTGAAAAAAGTTACGGATTGATTTTTATTTCAAGATGCGTGGGTTAGGTGAATTTTATTTGATGAATTATGATAATACGCAAGTCAATTTTGATGAACAAATAGTAGGTGGTACACCGGTCGTTTTGATAGTTATTTTTTTAAAGAATATTAAACCATAGATACAGCTACAAAAAATGCTTCTTTGTTCAAGATCACAAATTCATCTTGACGATCATAGAAAACAGGAATTATTTCGTGGTTAGAAATTTTAAGATATTCAGCTCAATGCCAAAGAAAACAGAAAACAATTAAAAATTTCATCTATGTATAAGTCTATATTATGTGTGTCGGAGGAAATTCAACGGACTAAGTTGATGGACGAATTAATGCACCCATTGATGTCGTCTAGAAAGCTTGACTAGATGGAATGGATATGATGAAATTAAACTTCTAGATGGTTACATCAAGATTTTCTCACAATTTTAGTTTCAATTGGTCAACTAAAAAAAGGTAACACTAAAAGTTACTAGTACGATGATAATTAAATGACGTAATTGAAGCTTAAGAAGACTTGCATTCATTCTTAATTAGGGTGATAATAATCGAAGATGATGTTGGAAAATTAGTGACATTTATTTGAGAACTGGGTGTTGCATTCACTTTAAGTCATTTTAGAACTGGTTTTTATTATTTCGTTTTAGTGGGATCGAGCTAATACGTGTATTTCAGTGTTGGAGCTAGGGCAAAGACCCAATTTGGTCCCTGAACTAACTATGTATTGTATAAGTAATCCTTAAACTAATATTTTTGTTGGTCAAATATACAACGTATTAATTATAACCCAATTTAGTCCCTATATTCAAATTATGAAGTTTGACCAGCTTAGTTGGCACTATTTT
>JAOWAN010000005.1:16968330-16978436 GCA_028566635.1 Lobelia cardinalis
TAATATAAATGTAAAATTACTAAATTATCCCTAGTTCGGTACGGTAATGGTAATACCGTGGTAATGACATCCATTACCATTACCCTACCAAAAATTTTGGTACGGTACGGTAATGGTAGGACAATTTTTCGGTAGAAATTTTTTGGTAATTTTCGGTAGGGTACGGTAGGGTAATCGGTATGGTAGGGCAATTGGTATTTTTTTTCCACCCCTACTAATATCGACCAAAACTTAGCGACTGAATTTAACGACTGTCGCTAAACAGCTGTCAGTCGCTAAATCATTGATTTCTAATAGTGTGTAGTATGTACATTAATATGTAGTTAACAAACTCATATGAATACAATACACATTTTTCCTACTTCTCTCATTTCTTCTCTCTTCTCTGCATTGTTCCAACACATTTGATCAATTCTTGATCTTTATTATAGGAGGGTTGTTGATTATTTTACCTGTATTGGATTTGTTCTTGCGTGGAGAAGGAGGATTAGGATTTTGACGAAAAGTACGATTGTTCTGAGGATTAACGGTGTTGCTGAAGCTATTTGAGGCTAACAATAAGTTGTGTTCAAAGGTCTATCAAGTGAGAAAAAAGAAGATGAAAGAGAAAAAATATATATAATTAAAATTTTTTAATTTGTATATTAATTTGTTTAGTTGAAATAGCATTGTTATTTAATTTAGGAGAGAGATAAAATAGGAACATGTGTGTTTTAAAACGAATAAAATATTTTTAAATATGTGTATTATATGTAATTATGTACTATACTTAGCACTTATATGCTTTGTAAATAGATGCTTCTTTTTTAAAATATAAACTACTATAAAAATTAAGATAAATTGTAAAAATGATCCCTATATTTTGAAAATATTTAGGAAAAAGTTCTAATTTAAATTACTTCTTGATCCTTGTAAAAGTCAAATGTAATTGATCCTAAAATTTAATTTCGTTCTAATTAAATTTGAGATAGAAATAAGCGTGCATCGCACTTGCAATTGCCGGACAGAAAATGTCAAATTCAGAAAAACTGAGTGAATCTGACTTTTTTTGCTACCGTCATTAATAAGTGTCACATATACTTGTTTATATTCCAAATTTGATTAAGCCGATGTTATAGATTATGCTTGATTTTCTCAGTGAATAGACCAATATTAAATAATATTCTTGAATTTAAAACTATTTTCTCAAATATTTATAAAATATAAAAATCATTTCTATAATTTACCCAAATACACCCTTCATTTTGAAAGTGCAAGTGTAACGGCCACCTAACACGTACACTACCTCCGCCACTGCTTAATTAGGGACGTCCTCAATCTTATCTATCACATAGAAAATATAATTATTTAAAACTTGATAAATATTTTATAGGAAATAATTTAATGATCTTAAGTTATCTTTTCAACAAAAAGAAATTAACATTTATTTATTTTAAGAACGAATGAATTATAGTAATTTCATAACATTTGATAGTTTCAAAAATATCTATTAACATTGTCCAGATAAAAGGTAAATTTGGACCCGCACCTCGTTTCGACGAAAATGACCACCGTAATGGAACAAATTAAGACGCCAGTAAAAATAAAATAAAATAAGTGCTATATAATGAAGAAAACAACGTGGGATAATAGCACTCTGGACTCTTCTTTATAGCCAGCCAGCCAGCCACCACACCCCCGCCGCCTCTCCCTTATTCAAACTTCCATTTAACCATTCCATAATCCTACCCCCACCATTAGTCCAATCCTCCCTTTTCCTAGTCCTTCTTCTTCTTCTTCTCCATTCTTCTTCCACAACAACCATTTCTTATCTCTCTCTCTCTCTCTCTCTCTCATGGAGAATATTTTTCCATCAATGTTTCCATACAACACATCTTCAGCTGATCATCCTCCACATTTATCATTGAACAACATGAATTATTCAATCAATGATCATCATAATCATATCAATTCTCATTCCAGTTATATCGACTTTCGAGGAGACGATAACGATCATCATCGGATTAACAACGGGTATGTGGGATTAGTTGCAAAAGAAGGATCATTAGCAGCTGTGAATCAATCTAGCAGCAGTACTAGCACTAGTCCAAAAGCTGATCATGATCAACATGATCACCAAGTTTCCCCAAACAGCAGTATTGTTAGCAGTGATCAGATCACTACTGGAGTCAAAATGGGAAAGATGATCATCAAGAAGGACAAGAAGATGATGAAAAAGCCTAGGTATGCCTTTCAGACAAGGAGTCAAGTTGATATTCTTGATGATGGCTACAGGTGGAGGAAATATGGTCAAAAAGCTGTCAAAAACAACAATTTCCCAAGGTACTAAATTCATCACAAGTCATGAAATAAAGTAGTACTGTACTATGTTTCTCCTAATTATTTGATTAATTATCTCTGTACTATATAGTACTTAATTGATGCTGTGTTTTCTGTTTGTATTTGTGCGTGCGCATGTGTTTGTGATAGATATATTACGGGGTCGTTAATTAGCAGCAGCCATGTGTGTCGGATCTCCGTTAATCATGCAATGATTCATGTAGCTAGCTAGCCGACCTCAAATAATTGAGATTAATGCTTTTTTTGTTGTTGTTATCCATCCAATATTGTAATTCTGCTCGTAATTAAGTGCATTCAAACGGATCCAAATTAACTTTTTTAACTTTGAGATTTTTTATATCTGGTATATAATTTTCATGGTTCGAATTATCGTCACCTAACAATTAATTAATTAATTTGTACTCATTCATATATGCGTCCCGGCCGTTTGAAACCATGTTTAGAGCTTAATTAGAAGCTACCCTGCCGTTTGATGACCAATGCCGCCAATCTGAACTACGAAATGTACAAATGCCAGAGATCTCATATCCCGTATTGGGTGAGAGTGGGAAAATTAGTGACTTTATAAGTGATTTTCTACTACCATTAAGCATCAGTTAGTTATGATCGTCTGTGATGAGCCATTCATCCAAGACGCCACGTTAGATATGTGCTAGTTTTTATTTTTCATAAATGATAATGCGAGTATTGCTTTTGGAAAACTTTACTCCACAATGATTAATTGGTTCATTCCAACTCATGATTGTCAAATTAATTAGATATAAACTTAATTAAATTAGTGTAAATTAATCCTTGATTAAGCTACGTTTTGAGTAGACCATCCTGCCTTCCATGCCTATAATTAAAATTCAATGATTAAATTGTTACTTAGTTTCTCTTAGGTTATTGCAGCTCCGTTTGATTGTCTTCCTTCCTTCCTAGCTAGCTAGTACATCATTTTATTTTTATTTTTTACTTTCATATCGATCGTGATCAGATAATTAACATGTATTTATCTTCTTTATATACATGAATATTAATTAGGAGCTACTACCGGTGCACGTACCAAGGATGCAATGTGAAGAAGCAAGTCCAACGGCTATCGAAAGATGAGGGAGTGGTGGTGACAACTTATGAAGGCATGCATTCACATCCGATCGAGAAGTCTACCGATAACTTTGAGCATATACTCACTCAGATGAAAATCTATAGCTCCTCCTAAGAAGTAAATTTGAGAGTACGTATATATAGTAGCTTAATTTTAGCTATATATATATATTTTCAGAAATGTAATATACCCTCATATACATATATATATTTACGTATAGCCACCACGAAATAAACAGTACGGGCTGGCAGATGCAAATAGGTATAATATATATATCCTGGTGATCAAACACAGGCACTAGGTCAGTAGGTTGTTGCTAGCTTGCTAACGACCTTTTATTTGTTCTTTCTATTTAATCCTTTTCTTTGTATCTTTCATTTTTAAGTAGCACTCATTCTCCTCATTTTACTTTGAGGGTGGAAGAATTTGTGATGAGAAAAGAAAATTGACTTTTGGAAAGAATGTACAAAAATGACTTTTTTTTCGAAATCGTTGTGATCTTTAATAAAGGTGATACGTTTGGCGACCGCATTGAGATATTATTTTACATTGGGAATAAATTAGTCGCACAATTACTTAATAAAGATTTTGGACAATTTCTCTCGTTGTCAATTGATTTTGAGATGAAACCTCGAATTTTAACATGGCATCAGAGCAGACTCTAAATGCAAGCCAAATGGTCCACGATGTCCTTTCTCAACGCCACCCAAACAGACGAAAAAGAGTCTGTATAGTAAGCCGCAATCTCGACTACACGCGAGAGTTGAGATAATTCACATTAGGAATAAACTAACTGTACAATTACTTAATAAATATCTTAGATTACTCATGTTAGTTGTGGGCGGGAGATGAGCAATTTGTCAGTACGTGAGAGGGGGATAGATGAGATCAGAGAAACATAATTGTGTTATTTCTGTTGTGAATCATTCTAACATTCGCACACATCATGTTACTACTAGAGTACAAAGTAATGGGCCTAACTATTATACAATGGGCCTCTTAGGCTCGTAAATATTTCATTATCAACACTCCTCCCAACTAGGAAACAAGGGTAAAGTGGCTGATTTGGAGAAGTAAACCTAAGAGCATCTCCAAGGGGAGAGGCAAATGAAGAGGCAATGCCATCTAACTTCTATTTTTACCTTTTCTTCCATAAAAATCCTTCTCCAATGGTGAGGGCAAATGGCAAGGTAAAATGCCTTTGTTCACTTTGTGGAGGCATCACAACCTTCCCAAATTTGAGGAGGCAAATGAAAAATGGAGGGAAATTGGGTAGTTAACTACCATTTTTACCTTTTCTTCTCCAAAAAATCTTCTCCAATGGTAAATTTAACATACAAAAAATGCCTCCTCAAATTTACCTTCTTAATTTGCCTTCTCACCATTGGAGTTGGCTACATATTGAGTAGGCAAATTACAATTTTTGGGGAGGTAAATAAAGGAAATGCCTCTTCATTTTGCCTCTCCCCTTTGGAGATGCTCTAATAGTACTATTCATGGAAGCATATATCGTACATTTGTACCACCAAAACGTGATAAAACAGATAATTGTGATCGAATGACTAGGTTATTGTAGTGGTAGAGGAGCCCTGTAAATTACTCTTGCATTGTAGAAGCAGAAGAGAAGCAGAATTTTTTTCACAAACTCTCCGAAAAAAAATTGGTAGATCATTTAAGTTCCAAAATTAGCAAGCATATAAGGCACATTTCATGTCAATATTATATATATATTTTTAATTTAATTCTTCTTCTTCCCTTTTTATTCCAAAATTAGGAAGCAATCCAACCGGCCCACACACTTATCCTTCCTACCTCCTTCCATCCAGATTCATTTCTTTTCCCTCTTATTCTGTCCAGATCTAAAATGAGAGTGAGAGACAGAGAGAGAAATCGGGAGTAATTAGGGTAGGGAGAAGGGGCAAAAAGGTGGTGGTGGAGGATAGAGATGGTTGTGAAGGAAAACTTGTTGGTTGTTATATGGGCAAGGGAAGAAGATAATAAAGGTAAAAAGGGATATGGCAAATATTGTTAATATTTGTAAGGGTCCGATCAGGAATGTGATATATGATGATATTAAGGCTCGGATCACAAGTTAGATATATCACAATATTTTAATATTTCAACATCAAACATATTTTATATATTTTTAATATCTTAGGGTCAGATCATGAATGCGATATATGATGATATATGATAATATTGCACTATTCACTATTTGAATATGAGATAATATGAGTGATATGAGTTTATGAACTAAAAGACTAAATTACCCTCATGATGTGAAAGATTTGAATGTGATGTGAGGAGAGAGAATGTGATGTGAAAGGTTTTAATGTGAGTAGAGAGGAGAGAGAATGTGATGTGAAAGGTTTGAATTGATTTGTGATAGTGTATGGATAGGGGTAATAAATGAAAAGTGTTTGATATTTATTTATGATGTTAGGTGATATTTGAATCTTACTCAAATATCACCCAACATCATAAATAAATATCAAATATTTTTCATCTATTACCCCTATCCATACACTTTCACAAATCAATTCAAACCTTTCACATCATATTCTCTTTCCTCTCTTCTCACATTCAAATCTTTCACATTACATTCTCTCTCCTCACATCATGAGGAAAATTTAGTCTTTTAGTTCATAAACTCATATCACTCATATCATCTCATATTCAAAACAGTGTAATATCCTCATATATCAACATATATCGCATTCCTGATCTGACCCTAGATAATATAGCATTGTTCACAATATCAATATGAAATGATATGAGTGATATGAGATAATTATAAATCAAAAGACTCTTTTACCCTCAAATTTAAAGATGTGGTCCGACGTTCACGTGAAGGTCCCTGCAATTACCAGTTTTGTTCCCCTCTTATCTCGAGAAACTCCCACGGACTTTCCCTGTCACCCCCTATCTTAAAATCCACCCATAGTCAACCGGCGCTCACTCATTGCAGAAAAAATGGGAACGAGGAGCAATGAACGACGGAAAAAGAGTTGATAGAGCAAGAACAGGGATAGATCGAGCTTATGAAACACACCAACTTCACCGAATATATAGAAGTCATCCTCCACCCCATATTCTGCTGAAGATCGAAGTTGGTTTCTTTTTTAATTTGTTTTTGTAGAGAGAGGTAGAAGAGAAAAATTAGATCCAAATCGGTTTGCTCGGTTCCTTCATTATAGACTCTGATTCAACATCAGACGCCTCTGTCTGTTGTCTTCAACTGGCTCCACTTGGAATTAGTAATCGCTGCCGTTGAATGCGTTGGTAGAGAGTTTCTCGAAGTAGGCACACGACATCTGGACTGCGGGTTTGGAAATGGAAGCTGAGGTTGTTTCATGCGAAGGATTTTAAAGGGTTTTAGATATATATATATATATATATATATATATATATAGAGAGAGAGAGAGAGAGAGAGAGAGAGAGAAATTGGTTGTATAAAATATTTATATTTAAGGAGGTGGGGACTACTTGATTTAGAGGTTGATAATTCTTGATGGGGTTACAAAGAGGAGGAGTAAAAGATGGCAAAACTTATGGGGAACGATCCAGTAGAGAGAGAGGCGCATGTGAGATTTTAGAGAGAGGAGAGAGGAGAGAGACAGTGAATATGAAAAAAAAATAAAGGTGACAAATTAAAGTGATGTGATAAAAGATAAAAAATTTGAGATAATTTAGAAAAGAGAAGAGAGAATGTGATGTGATGTGATAGGTTTAAATTAATTTGTAAGAGTATATATGTATAGGGGTAGTAGATGAAAAGTGTTTGATATTGATATGTGATATTGGGTGATATTTGAGAATGATATTGAAAATATATGTGATATGTATGATGTTGAGATATTCAAATATTGTGATATATCCGATTTGTGATCTGAGCCTTAAATGAATTTTTAACAATATTGAGGCAACAAAACAAAAGTACGATGCCTATTATAAAATAAAAGTTAAAGTATGATAGTTAATTACAACAATATGCTTTTTTTAATTTTTGAGTGTTAGTATGATACATTTTTTAATAATTATTTTAATTTATTAGTGAGTTGTTGCATGAAGTATATTTGAAATGAAACAATATTATATTGCATGATATTTTTCTTTGTTTTGTATGTGTTTTTTAAAATTGGATGTTCTTAAGGGTATGCCTTATAATTAAGGTCGTTCTATATAATTATAAACTATCTTCAACACTTATTATTTTCTCTTAATGTAGGATTTTGTTAATATCAACTTTCACGAAATATTTTTAATATCAATTTTAACATTTACTTTTTTGAGTATATTTTTTGCCATTTGATCGTCCATGCTGTGACCCCATATTGAAGTACATGTATTAACTTAAACTCACTTCAAAAGAATTGTGAGACCCTGATGCTGATCCCGTGCGAGAACGATCGACAAGAGAAACAGAACGAAAGAACGAAGAAATCCTAGTTTCTTGTTTCACGATTTATTTTGAAAACTCAAAAAATTGAAACCAAATCAGCTTTTACAGCATTTAAATAGTCTCCCAAACATTCTAGAGAGTTCAAATGACTTTAAAAAATCTAAAAAAATTAAAAGTTTGAAAAATATTAAATTGACATTTTCGATCCCTAAATGACCTTTGATGGCCAAAATCCAGCGTTTCGATTCTTTGATCCGTTCCGTAAGGTCCGTGCAAATTTTAAGTCATTATGAGATTATGACTTTTATTCGGCTCGATTGCATCATACCCACTTTTATAATGGCTCAATATGGATGTTACACTTATTTTTTCAACAAAAAATGAGGGAGATGATGTTTAGAGTTGATAGTTGAGCTTGTATGATTAAAATTTTATGGCTACGTACTTATACAATGTTTATCGATATACTTGATCATATATTTGATATTTATTATTAATTTTTATTATTGTTTTATCCTACTTTTCATCTACATACCCCTAATTATTATTTTAATATTCACAACACACCACATTAAATCTTACACTAATTATTATTATACTATTTTTATATTTTATTTAAATAGGTGGGTACAATATTTTACCCTTACATCACATTTATCCATATACTTTTTTACATAATACAATATTTACATCACACCCAATAAAAACTCATTATCTCCATTTACCCATTGTTTTACGTCACATTCCATCAAATCAAGGGCAATTTCGTCCTTTCTTTTTAAATATAAATAAACTAATATCACAATATCTAATATTATTTACAGTAAAATATCATTTTTTTTTGGGCTCCAAGGGAATATGGTAAAATATTATCATAAATCCATAAAAAATTAGATAAGTGACCCAACCATTAAAAAAAATTTGAATTGAAAAATACTTTTACCGTTCATAATGTCACATTATGAACAATAAAATATGCCGTATTTTATAATATAAATATAGACAGAGCTGGTTTCTATCATTGATTAATAAAATTGAGCTGCTACTGAGAAAAAAAAAAAAAGAAGAAAAAAAGTTATCAATGTCTAATAATTATTTTTATGAAAGAAACTTAAATTTATTAATGTCTAATAATATAATTAATTATTTATTTTTGAATAGTTATCAATGTCTAATAATATCTTTAATTTTTATGAAATAAACTTAAACTTAATTTTGAATAGTTCAATCTCGTGAATGCAAGCAAACCATATATATTAACTAGGCACTTGCCCGTGTCTTAAAAGACACGGGGCGGACCCACTGCTATTTTTGCACCCTCATCTCTCTCTTCCTCCCTCTCTCCTTCCCTCTCTTCTTTCTAGGCAATTATTGATGATGTGATATGTTCAACAGTGCAAACCCATCTTGTGCATATACTATAGATCTCTAATATTTCCAAGCAGCAGTAGCAGTATACTATGATACGAACTCAATGAGTGTTTTTTTTGAGAAAATTATATGGCATTAATGAGTACTCATTCTCACACCAGGTACACACTCACTACTCATACTCCCCCACCACCCAAGCTCTTCCTCGCCGCTTCCCACCACCACTCTCGTCCCCTTCCTCACCCTCCCCTCAAAATTTACTTCCACCCTTCCACCTCTCGCCTTGAATCAAGCCCCAACCTTCGTCACCAACACCACCGAACCCATTCCATCCTTCTCTTCCATGTGCCTTCAACCCATCAATGAAAACTTCAACCTCCCCTCCACGCTGTCACATCCAGTAACTCCCTCACCTCGTAAATCTCAATCATCCTCAATAACAACCTCAATTTCGGAGACGAACCGGAGCATGGAAATTCGGTCTTGCAAACGTTCAATTAATGGTATCATTCTTGATGAGATCGTTGCCAAAGTCTTTTGTGAGATTGATTTGCGAGTCTTAAATGAAGAAAAGCAATTACAGAGTCTCCGTGTTTGAAATTAAATGAAAGGAAAGTGAGAGAGAGAGAGAGAGAGAGAGAGAGAGAGAGAGAGAGAGAGAATCCGTTCCATGACATCAAATCTGAAACATGAAGCTTTTGGCAAGATTCATAGGGGGCCTCCGGACGGGTTGCCAAAGCTCCGAGTGAATCCGAGAGAGAGAGAGAGAGAGAGAGAGAGAGAGAGAGAGAGAGAGAGAGAGAGAGAGAGGATAAGAAGAAGAGGAGGTGGATAAGGGGAGTCGGAGTCAGCGACACGGTGGGATAGCCGAGGGTGGTGGGATAGCCGGGGGAGAAAGACGAGGCG
>JAOWAN010000005.1:16978536-16990535 GCA_028566635.1 Lobelia cardinalis
AGACGGGAAGGGAGTGGGTTAGGGGGGAGTTTTTTTTTTAATTTTTAAAATTTTACATTTACCTCCCTTAAAGTTTAGTTAAACCGTTAAAGATTAAAATGTTCCCTAAATAGTTACGTGAATCGCACGTTAGTTCTTTTCATTAATTTTTGACGATTTCTGTCAAAAATGACCTATTTCGCAACAAAAAATTACTTTAGGGCCTATTTAGCAATAAGTCAGAATGAGGTCCTTTTCGCCTTTTTACGGAAATATTGGCGCCTAAAATGCAAAACTTCCTTCTTAATACTGCTTCTATTTTATATTAAATTTTGTTTTAAATAGTTTAAGTTTCTTTTTACTATATATTAATATTTGTATAATTATTTATATTAATTAATATAATTAAATAATGTACATTTTTTATATTTATAAACTTGAATGACAGATATAAGGAACAATAGTGAAATCACGAAGAACATAAAATTTTGGTCTAACAACGCGGAATGGCGGAGAATCTGACACTGTTTACAATATGAATATGAGATGATATGAAGTTATAAAGTAAAAGACTAAATTGCCCTAATAATATGAAATATTTGAATGTGACATGAAAAATTTGAATGCGACGAGAGAATTAAGAAAAGATAAGAGAAAATGTGATACAAAATGTTTAAATTGATTTATGAGAGCAGGGCCGACCCAGATCTAGGGCGAGTCGGGCGACCGCCCAGGGCCCAAAATCATAAAGGGCACCAAATTATTTTTTTCAGGTACATGTGATAGTATTTTTATTCTATTTGTGTATACGGAATAGTAGTTTGTCAAAATTATTTCTTATTTTTTATTCAAAATTATCTAACTTTTCTTTTTCACTCCGTGAAAATCTTGTTGTCGTTTCAAATTATACACTCAATCTTTTTGTTTTTAATTAAAATTAATTTTTGAGTGATATTCTCTCCTCTCCAATTGAACCGCAGTTGCATTGTTTACAAGCGAATTTTAGTCGTTAGATTTAGATGCTCTTTAGCAAAATATATATTTGTGTTCTCCTGGGTGATTTTCACCCAGGTTTTCTGATTTTTGATTTTTCTCTCTCATTGATCCCACACTTTTTCTCTCTATCTCTCTCTTACTTTTTACTATAATCATTACAAAATCCCAAAAACCAAATCAATAAATCATTCATCCAAACGCAATGTAAGTGTTGCAATCTTGTTCGATGTTCACTAAACTGTTAATATTATTCGATAATTATGCTGTATTTTTCAAATTTTATTTAATTTCATATATTTTTTTACTCACTTGTATATTTTATAGTTTCAAATAATTGGATAGTGAACGGTCGTTGTTTATTATTATTTTAATTTTTTTTAATAATAATATATGACGATTGGAACAAACTTCATCCTTCTTTTAAAATTTTTTAATCAAGTGTTTTTTCTAGAAAAATGATTTAACGAGATGCAATTTATATATTGTTATAAAGTCATTTAAGTCATCATAAAATTGATAAATTAAAGTATTTTTTTTTTACATTTATAGTATCTTAATACGAGGGTATAAATTTAATTTTTGCCCTGAACCTCAAAAATATTTAGAACGGCCCTATATGAGAGTGTATAAGTATATATGTAATACATGTAAATTGTTTGATATTAATACGTAATTGAATGATGCTAAGATGTAATATTTCTGATACGAGTGATATGTAATATTAACATATTGAAATATATTGAACTCACGATCGATCTTCACAAAACAACGTCCAAGAGATCTTTAGGTCCGAAATTACCCACGATAGATGTGAAATCCAACTAGATCCGTTAATTTGCTATCCATTAACCCATTTTAACCTGCTAAACAGCTTAACCTGTTACAACCTATTTAATTAAAATTTTCAGTATTAGAATGTATAAAAAATAATTTTTTTGTACAAAAGAGTATTCAAATGTTAATTCGAATTTAACTTAACTCATTTATTATACAATTGAGTTGATCGATTGATTAAATATGTTATAATAGGTTGAACCCATTACAACCTGTTAATTATTATAACTTAATTCATTACAATCCATTTGATCCAAATTGACAGGCTTAAATTCAACGTATACAACAAAGAAGTGGCGAGGGCACAGCAGTAACTTAAACAACATTCAAGAGATCTTTAGGTCCGAAATTACCCACGATAGATGTGAAATCCAACGTATCCAACAAAGAAGTGGCGAGGGCACAGCAGTAACTTAACAACCACTAAGGAGCCGCATATTCGTCCAATTCTTCTCCCGTTAGTTTCAACCAAAGTCCCCGTCGGACGTGCCCAACTCCAACCTTTTCTAACCCTTACAGAAAACACACACATATATAATTTATATTTATATACTACTGTATATATTTAGAGCGAGAAAGAGAAGAGAGAGAAAGGCTTGTTCTCCAAGCTCTCCTGGTCACACTACCCCCTCAAGCGAACTTCTCATTCTTCGAATACGGAAGATGTTCACAGTTTTCACACATTAGCGGATACACTAAACTCGGTTTTTGCAAAACGGCGATGGGTCTCCCTCTTGCGAAGATCACAATCCTCGTCGGCGCTGGTGATTACTCTTCACCTCCCCTCTCTCTCTCTACCTGTGTGATTATTGCGTGCTTGTTGACGTTGTACAAATATGTAATGATTATGACACTCGTCGTGTTAGGCTTAGGTTTACTTATGATTTTTGCTGCTTAATTTAGTAAGGAGTGGTTGGTTATGCGAAAATAAATGGTTAATTTTGGGGGCTTAACCTAGTAATGGTAATAGGTGTCTTTGACAGTATCAAAGTTCAGTATTAACTACAGTGGATTGCATTAGTGTAAGAAGTGAAGTCTTTATTCAGAAGAGGGGTTCCATGTTTGGGGGTGGGAGGCGGGTTTTAGTCGCCTGGCTTGTTTGTTTTGGGTGTTGCGTTTCGTACAGCTCTCAGAAATTTTGTGCATTTATTGATAGAAAAGTAGAAATACTGAAACAACAGCTTCTAGAACAATGAATCTGCCAGCTACCAACTACAGCTCGGAGTTAGCATGTTGTTCCATCATTGAGCCCCCTTCATGCAGATTAAGCAACGAGCTCAACCTTTTTTAACATCTTGACCTGGTCTCTCTCTCTCTCTCTCTCTCTCTCTCTCTCTCTCTCTCTCTCTCTCTCTCCTAGAAGAAAATATTCCACTGTCTCAAAACAGACAATGACATGCGCCATATGGAGGGTTGATAGTAGAGAGTAAATCGCTCGAGAGGATATAGACAAACAATTTAGATCACTTAGGGAAGATAAAAGCTCATGTGGAGGGCTATATTGTAGAAGGATATGAGTGATGGTCGTGTTTTGAGGATGATCTTAATGAACCTAACAGAGAGGCAAGAACAGATTGAAGTTTTGAAGCCCAATTTTGTGCGACAAAAGCTGATTTGGGTTAAAAAAAATCATGACCACCTTACTAATGAAAAGATTTGGTTGAATATTGACTTAGAGCTTTTATCTGTTCCAAAAAAGGCTGATCAGCCCTTCCATTTCTTGATGCCACTCTCCCGCAGGCTATTTCAAAGGGTTCCATGATGACCGACGTCCATTCGTGGGCAGAGTGAATCGAATTGCTTTGAAATTTCGCTCATGCGACCTTGCCACAATCTGTTGCCATCCAACCTCTTAAAACACCCATAGAAACAAGCCAGTTCATACTGTTTTTTGATGGCTTTGAACTAGTGCGTGATGTACGGTAGTATAAATTCAAGAGTCCAAGCAATCTGATGATCAACACATTGAATATATCCGAAAACCCTTGAATGACTCTAATGCACATGAGAAATATGGAAATTCTGGTTCTGGTTGTTATTTTGGGATCGTCTAGTCTTGGATCTTCCATAATTGCTTCATCATACATTCTCGAAGCTAGCTTAAGTTTGGATGGTCTTAATGGATGCTAAGGATCTAGCAAACCGTCTTTGCGTTAATCATCCACCTTATCTTGTTTCAGAGGAGATTTGGGAAGAGGTTCAACCACTTACCTATGCTGACGGCCAATATGTTAGTTTTTCAATAATATGAAAATTAACTTTAGCCTGTGTACGTATATTTAGCCCCCTATCTATGAACTCACAGTATCAACCTTTACGGGCTACTTTGTTGTTATTTGTTGGATCATGTTAACAAAATATTGAGTTGAGATCTCTCGTTGTGTCCTATATTTAGGTCTTTCAGCAATATTTAAATGCTTGACCTGTTTGTGTGACCGTTTGAAACTAAATAGCAATGAGATTGTAAACTGGAGTCTCTTATAATGAAGCTCTAAGTTTAGCAGTCCGATTGTTTTATCTATGGAACCTTTCAATCTGCAACTAAGCCTAAAACCTTCTTACCTGCGTAAAGTATTCATATATTATCGTGACCGAACTCTCGAGCTATTGTCCAGGGATGATCATGTACTTGTCTAACTGTGCCCCCAAAGGTGAATTAGTTTCTTTGGATTACACTGTCTGAACTCATTACCTGTTCATGCATAGCTTGGTAAGTGCATTTTGAGGGAGCTGTTTGTGATTCATATTAAGGAGGCTACTGCGGTGCAGTTAGGATGGCATTCCTACTTGTCCTCCTTTAGGATCTCACTGCGATTAGGAGGCCAAAATAATTTAAAACGATTCGTTACTCTTGCAGGTCTTGTAGGGTCAGTTCTAGCGAAAGAAGGGCGCTTGCCTGGTGTCTCTGATATATTCTCTGGTGCTTACAGGGTATGGTATCCATCTGGTGGTTGATTTGCTTTATTTTTTCTCGACGACTGTTTTCTTCTCTAGATTTGTCTGTTCCGGTTTAATTTGAAGTTCTCGCATTCACTTTGCAGGTCATAAAGCAAGTCGGAAAAAGTGATAAAACCTCATCAAGTACAAAACCACGTAGTGACTTGTTGATGGCACAGGTTTGAATTTGTTTTCAGCTTCTCACAATTAGGATGACATATTGAGCATTATTCTTTAAAAATTGCATCTAACATTACCTTTTCTTGCTGTCTTATCCAATTGTATGTGTTCCGATTTCCCTTTTGGCTTTTTGGGGGGGGGGGGTCAAGGACGATTGATACATGATTATGGGTTTCCCTCTCTCCTTTCCTTTTGATGAGGCTTAAACCTACTATATGTATGTGGGTGGATCCTTCTCTACTGTGTGATCCCTTAGTTGGTACTAGGACCATGATGATTTTTTTCTTAGGATAAGACCACAAGATGAGTTATATTTTCAAGTCTCAATGACGATTGATGTTGCATGTTATATTTGAATATGATAATGTTCTTTGTTAAAAATAAGAATCGCCTCATCTAGTAAATTCCTTTTACATGAAAAGAAGCACTATGTCTTTTCTTTAAAGCACTTAATGAGGCTCACAAACTTCCTTTAGGGGAGTTGAAGAACACTTGATTCGCCTATTATCAAATGGAAAATTGGCTTTTCTTAGTGGTCTTTATTACTCCGTTAAAAGAATAAAGTTACCCATGATTATCTATCATCAAATTTTCAGTAATTCAAATCAATTAGAGGCCTAAAAATTACTGACTAACACACCTTGAATTCTGCTTTTGCGTTACCTTAGCTTGAGAAGTTCCAAATATGTTTGGGGCATCTTTTTTGTGAAATTCATGGTCATTGATGTAGATTGGGCTCCGTCTCAGTTAATTTTGTAGTCTGTGCTTGATATCCGTGGCTTGTTTTGATCCATAGAGTCTTATTTTGGTCGTATATTCTTTGCAAATCTCAATTAATACTATTGCATGAAACAAAATTATAATCTATAGCACTACAAGATTACTGAAATGTTCAATCAAGATTGCTAGTAGTCTAGTATTGATGCCTAACAATAGATTCAGCCATTTGGCTCTGGGCACACTACCTTGATGTTTAGTAAGTTACGAATCTTTTGAAGCACTATGTATATTGAGTATCGAGCGCAGACTGTCTTGGTTGTGTGTAATGTCTTGGTTGTTTGGTCCTGTCTGTAAAATCTTGGTGTTGATGCTTGTCTAGTGCTTGGTCCGGCCTGTGATGGTGGATTTCTTATCCACCTCCTCCTTCCAATCTGTAAACTCTCTTTTTCCCAATAAAGGAGAACATCTAAATATTCATGGTGGGGGATGTATTGGTCCTGGCTTGGTGGAGGCCTCCTTCATGCTCATGTGTGTTTTGTGGGCAGCAGAGATACTCAAATTGTGGCCACGCCGTTTGTTTAGCATGTTGCGGGGCATCTGGAAGGAGAGAAACTGAGGCAAGTTTTGAGATCTTGTTTTGACCTTCGTCTTTTGTTAGAAAAGGTCTGTTTTCATACTTCTGTTCCAGCTTCAGCTGTAAGGGATTTTCAGAGGAGTGTCTGTAGCTGATCTTGTGAAGGATTGGAGGGTATCGTTTCTTGTGAGAGGAGTGCAGATTTTTAGTGTGTCTGTGTCAGTTTTTTTCCCCCCCTTCAAATTCGATGCTTTTCTATGTTCCAGTCAGACGGATGACGTGGTCACTGTTTAATGCTCTGTACTTTATTGTTTAATCTGATTCCTTTTTTCTTTTATCAAGAAAAAGCTAAAACAATAAGATCAAAAAGGTTGTAATCTTTCATGATTTTGCTTGTCATTCAATTCTCCTTCCGTTCATGTATTGAGTAAAAAAAGTCAACTTGGATAACTTGTCCGTTGACTGTGAGTCTGTGATAGTTTTTGTCCCAATTATTACATATGCTTTGTCATGCTCAGATCTCAGACTATTGCTTTCTTACTCATTTAATTCTTTGAAAGAAACCTGATTCTTGGTTTGTGAGAATTTGATCTGATTTTTCTTCCTTCAAATGGTAATCTAATGTTTGCTTCTAACAGGTTAACAGCCTACGGGAGGAGCTGCAACTCATAGCATCTAGTAGACCTGTGACCATTGTAACATCTACGGGTTCAGGTTGCTATTGTTCTCCTTTTCTTTCATATGTACAGCAAGATTAACATTTTTGTCGCGAGTTTCCATATCCTGTTGTTACTCAGATTCTGTACATAACTTGTCTCATCTACGATAACGGATTTTAACTTGTAGCATGTCTTCTGCAATTGCTATTTCTGATCCATACATGTGTGTTCAGTGATGTTCTTTTATCATTTTTTCCATTGAGAATGTGATACTAAGGCTTGGGTCACTATGTTGATATGCGGTGATATAGTGATATGATATTATCACCCCACTCGATCACAATGTCGATGATATACGTTTATATAAAAATTTACTTTCCATCTATATACTCCTACACCTATAAACACTATCAGACAATCAAATCAAACATCGCATCATATTTAATTCAAATAAAATTTACTCCCAAACCAAACAACAATTTCTCTCTCCTCTCCCACTCCTCTCGATCTCTCAGCCTCACATCCGGACTAAATGGAGCACCTCCCAACTCTATCCTCTCATTCCTCCCTACTCTACCATCAAACTGTAGCATACATCCCCAAAGTCAAACCATCATCTCCATCCATCTTTTTCTGATAATTCTAAAATGAGTTCCACTGTATACACCCCCAAAGATTTCTCCTTCAGATAATTCAAAAATGAGTTCTACCTTCCACCCACCAATGATCTTACTCCTAACCGACGACCTCCTCGCCCTGATCCTCGACAACCTCCCCAGCCCATCCGACAAAATCCTTCCGAGCCGTCTGCAAAGCCTTCCACTCTCGGGTCCTCTGTCCCGAATTCCTCCCATCCCTCCTCCCCAGCTTCCCCCAGATACATACCCTTGACTTCTCCGTCTGCCCAATCGTTAAGAATGCCACCGTGTCACGTCTCCTACCCGGCGTGTCCAGAAATATTCATGTAAAGAAACTGATTTTGAAAAAGGGGATCGGGCTGAGGTATTCGGGGTTGGAGATGATCGTTTTTTTTTTCCAGGACTGGTGGCAATGGACGTGTTGCACTGCTGTGATTTGTGAGTACGGGGACAGGGAGGCTGCGGCGATATCGGGGGGCGGCGGGTGGGGGTTGAGTGAAGTGAGGATAGATAAGTGTTTGAAGGTGACGGGTGTTGGGCTGGCGAAGATTGCGGTAAGGTGTAGGGAGAGGCTGGAGAAGGGAAGTTTAAAGTGGTGTATGGAGATGAGTGATATGGGGATTGATCTGTTATCTAAAAAATGTCCCCACTTGAAACATCTTGACATCTCCTAGCTGACAGGGGAGTTGCCTGACATAGGGGAATGGGCCATGCTGATAGGCAGGGACTTGGGGGTATTTTGGTAATGTAACCCTAACCAACATTAAATCAAACAGTAACAGATTTCATATCATCTACAATAAAAAATTGCCAAATATCTCTACATATTGACATAATGACCCAAGCCTAAGATACTTGTTTGTCCAACGTTAAAGTTTCACTGTTTCTCTCTGTGTTCCTTGTGTTTTAGGAATCAGCCAAATCACATCAAGGTCATTACTCATTACCTAAAGACTTGCGTCAATTTGTAAATACAGCAGCTAGTTGCCACCAGCTAATTAGCAGCAAAAGTAATAATCAGGCAAACTCTGCTGTCAGGATGCTGAATTCTCGAGGAGGCGTTTAGGGAAGATTTCTAGGGTTTGGCCCAAGAACATGGCTTGATAATCTGTAATAGAATGGAAAAAGCTGCTTCATACATCTCCTAGATACTATTAATTGTGAGTTTGTAACTCAAAATGCTGGGGTTTCCCTAATTAAGAAAAAGACCAAATTACCTTAATAAGAAGTCAAATACCACTCATGTCCTAGTATAAGAAAATGGAAGTAAGAAATAAACCCAATGAGAACATAACAATATAAAAACTAAACCTAACATTTGAAAATCGATGTAACAGCCTCAGAATTGTGAGTTGTGCCTGCATCAATCTACTCGCTCCGCTCTAAAATAAGTTCGTATTTTAAATATGCCCAATGTTTTAGGAGGATAATTCGACTTCAAAAAAGTAGAACTAGTGGTTACAATTAGCTTATGTGCGGGGTCCATGTGCATGTTGTGATGTAGATCTTTCTCCATTTTCTCCAAAAGAAACGTGAAACCTATTTTAGTTCATCCCAGTAAGGAATAGCGGACACTTCTTTAATATCAGAGGAAGCACCTGTTAGAAAGTTTTTGAGGACTTGACGACTTGTATATCATAAAATTATTTGCACAAATCTTTCATATAAAATATCTACTCTTATATCTGAAAGTAACTCAGTTCATTTTCAGTTATAATCCATATAGCTATACACCTACTCTTATCATAACATGATTGAGTGTAGTTGCTCTTGCTGTGGATAACATTGGTTTATATCCAAGCTGACGACTGCCATCGATGGTTTCCACCAAGACAGTTAATTCCTTTTGTGTAATTGCCCACTATTATTAATATTTTTTACTAGCTTTATAGTTTCACCTTAAATTGCTATCTCCCTTAGCTTTGGAAATTATAATGTACTCATTTGTTGGTTTTATATTTCTATAGAATATCTTTTTGTACGCACAGCTTGATTTGGAAGTCATAGAAATTTTCACCATTCAGTGAACACAGTAAGCTAAGTCTTCTATTTTGTCATTGGATCCATAACAATCCCATAATATGTGTGGCAATAAATAGCAAAAGTATGTACAGACATCCGTCGTTAATAATATGTGTGGCAATGAATTGCAAGAGCATGTACAACTCAACCGTCATTAGTGCACAAATCTCTCTTTTAGTCTCTACCAATGTGCTAGCTGCGTGATCATGTTTGACCGTGTCCTGTATGGGAAAAGAAAATTTAAACGAAAGACTTTAATTTATGATTGCCAGACTTTTTTCCTTTTTTATTTTTAAAATTCAAATATTATTTATTGCAATATCTATATCACTACTATTATCACCACACCCACCACTACTACCACTAATTATCACTAGTTGCTAGTTGTTGTTGTTATTTTCTTTTAATAACTTTTGATTGTTTGTAGGTGGTCGCAAATACGGCATAATTATTATTATTGGCGTAGTAGGGTACAGCTATATTTGGTGGAAGGTAACAGTTTTCTATAATCACTAACAAGTTGATGCAATCTAGGATCCTTTGTTTACATAGCATCTTAATTATTGAATTGCTAAAAGCTTACCTGCTATCTGGATTTTGGTTTATACTTGCTAATTGATGAATGCAATCATCGAGTTAAGTAAAGTTACTTCAGAATGTTGAGGCAACTTCTGACATCTTAGAGTCTAAGCCTGTAGATTGTTCTCAGAAGCCCTCTAACTAGCTTCATTTTGCTTCTGGGTTGGTCAGCACTCTGGCCTTAGCCAGCACTTGAAGCATTGCCGTTTGTGCACCTACATTTGTTCGTGTACTAATAAGTGTCATAATGTTCAACCCGACATTTGAAAATCCCTAGATCAGGAGAGACTCTTTGATTCCATGTCGTAGCTTGATAGGAAAGGATGTTCCTTTCTTGTTGCTGATTGTACCATGCTTCCGCTATCTGGTGCTCTTTTGTGCAGCCTGCTCATGAACTAAGACAAGATGGACATAAGGGAACTTGGCTCAGTATATTGAACGCAAATCCTATTTATCCGAAAAAGAAAAAAAAGGAAAAACTAGATTGAAGATTTCACTTGCTTCTGCTAATGAATCTCCATTAAATCTCTGGTTCACCTTTATCTCCTCTTGGCACACTGCGTTTTAGCTCATCATTTGTACCAACGACTTTCTGTTGAAGGAATACCAGAGTGTAATGCGTGCAAACACTGTATGCTTTTTACCATGGAACTATTTAATCAAAGGTTTTGCTGATAACAAGATTAAAATTTCTCCTCCGGACTACCTACCTGTTGATAGAATTGGCTGTTTAGATGCTTTTGCTTTCTGCCCTCCATTTTTCCAGTGATGCTTGTGCTCAACATTGCTGTTAGTTTATTCTAATTTTTAACCTTTTGTTTTGCTAAACTTGTGCTTATTCGCTAACTTCTTCACTGTCTTTTTTGTGTATGAACTTTCAGGGTTGGAAACTACCTGATATGATGTTTGCTACAAAGCGTAGTTTATCTGATGCAACGAATGCTGTAGCTAAACAGCTTGATAACGTGCATGCTTCAGTTTCGGCAAGTTATTCCACCTTTAACATTTGTTTCTGAATCTGTTGAGTCTGTAATTGCTTTTAAGTTTGAGTACTATATTAATGTAGTTGCCAAAACTCGTAAAATAGAGATAATTTGGAATTCTCGAGGATGATTTTGCATTGGATTTGAACAGAATGGTCAGAAAGATTCGCCTAGCTCCCTAGTAATTTGGATAAATACCGAGTTGAATTGAGTTGTGTGATGTCTCTAAACGTCATGATGGCAGTACTGTGTGATGAAAATATCAATTCTTGCTTCCTTCAAGTTACTTTTATGAGCGGAAGACTTTCTGTCCTGTTAATTCTCCGACAAACATGATACTATTAACGTTCCTTTTTTATGCTATGCATCCATGCTGCTAGGTACGGAACATTGTCGTTTGTTTGCCAATACCATAACTATGCCCTGGTACTATGCTATCACCCTCAGATTAGTCCTTGTACTTAAATTTCCGCAAAATTAATTAAATATAATTGCAACATTTTCCTTTCCTCCAATTTCTGTTAAATTGACTAAACGGGTGTTAACACTTATGACTCCCTATTTATGCTAATCGTCCCAAAAAAAGCCCAACACCCAAAATGATTGAGAACAGAAAAAACGGCCACTTCTACTGTACAGGGCTTGAAATTATCAATTACGTTAACCCTTATTGAAACTAAAATGTTGATCAAGCTAAAAAAAATTCAAAATCCTAAAACTAATTAAACAACTCTATCTCCCGTCTTCCCCCCCACCCTCGCATTCCCCCTCATGCTTTAACCGGTCATCCCAGTGAGTTGACCCCTCGTCCCAATTGCCGCCTCTCTCTCTCTCTCTCTCTCTCTCTCTCTCTCTCTCTCTCTCTCTCTCTCTCTCTCTCTCTCTCAATATATCTATA
>JAOWAN010000005.1:16990635-17011891 GCA_028566635.1 Lobelia cardinalis
AATTCAAACATTTCACATCACATTCTCTCTCCTATCTCCTCACATTCAAACCTTTCACATCACATTCTCTCTTCTCACATCATGGGGGCAATTTAGTCTTTTATTTCATAAATTCATATAACTCATATCACCTCATATTATATCATCTACAGTAGAGAATCATCAAATATCATTATATATCGACTAAGTGATCCGAACCTAAGTAAAACGGTGTTCGAGCGTACAAGTTACTTGCGCAGAGCAGACAAAACATGTTTGTTATAAGATGATGTTGGTAGACATATTGTTCTTGTTTCTTCACTCAACACCAGTAAGAGTATGATCTAAAGGTCATAATCCATTCTATTAGAGTGTTTAAGTTTTCATCCCTTGTAAATTTGAGGGATAGTTGATTTGAGGGGGAGCATCTCGTCGATGCTCAATATTCGGTCGATACCCGTTGAATCCCAATAAATACGCAGGATCCATGCTGTAATTAGTGTAGTATTCGTTAGTATGCTTTGTATTCAAAAGATACTCACGAATCATTCGAAATAATATTCATGATCGTAGTTGAGATGCATAATAATTGCTCAATAAAAATATCTAAGAAAGTGTTGTACATATAAATAGAAGTTAACTATTTCTATTAAACATAGTATAGGGACCATGCTGTAATTTGTACATCATAGATCTCCCTATATATAAATAGAGATTTTTATTTCAGATTAATGAAAAGAACAACTCCTTCTTTCTCCCTAAATTTTAAATGCTAAATACCGTCCCTAAAATTCTTGTTACCGTCCCTATTATACCTAAAATACCCTTTACTCTTTCCTCCCCACTCTCTCTATGAGAAAATCCCAAATTAAAAACGTAACCCTAAATAGCCCAAACCCGCTACTCTCACCTGCGATTGCTCGTCCCCAAAGGTACTCTCTACTTAGCGCCGGCGCTAGCAGCAAGAAGAAGACACCAAGCAGTAGCAGTTAGGGCTGCAATTTCGTCTCAAAGGTATCTCAATTTAAAAACCTAGCCCGAAATCTCCAAATTCCACCACTCTCACCTGCGATTGCTCCTCCCCACTCAGCACCGGCATCAGCGGCAAGAAGGAGACGTCGAGCAGACGGCAAGAAGATCCTTGATCAAGCAAGACCTTGGCATTCAGTTGTGTGAATAAGTATCGACCTTAGTTATTTCTTCTGCCCACCAACCAATCCTTCTTGTTGCTTAGTTTGTAGTTGTAGTCATGAATTCAAACTACAAAAAGACACCAGTAGCAGTAGTACCAGCAATTTTTGATGTTTCTGATTTTTGAAGTTCTCAATTTCTAAGTGGTTATCCACTCGTTTCGGTAGTTAGCGGTAACAACAATGAGGGACATATTTGAGATCTTTTTTTAACGAGCAGATTTGAGATTTTTTTAAATGGGGTTATTTTCGGTATTAGGGGGACGGTAGTGAGAAAATTTGGGGTGGTATTTAGCAACCCACTTTCTCTTTTATATTATTTGTGGATCATCCTCTATTATAATAATAAAATTATAAAAGTACGGTATTTGTAATAACATAGGGATTTATAGCACATGAATTTCAATGGAGTCATAATTTGATGGAAATAGAATATACTATAAGTCTATAACACGAGCATTGTGAATCAATCCCAATGAGCCCAAGGGGGGCATTTAGATTTTTAGCCCACCATCTCAACGCACAACAAATTGGGCCTATTCTCATTCAACTCTACCAGCACAAATTTGGGCCTCCGTTGGTGTGAAACAAATCAGTTCCGCAATGTCTAGAAAGCGTGGGAAATGTTTCCCGCCATTTCTTCTCTCATCTAGGAGGAGGAGCGAGGACGACGAACCTCTGAGATTCGGACTTCAGATTATCTAAAGAACTGGAAAAAAGTCGCAAAAATGGAGATTGTTCGATCACAGAGGAAAGCTCACGGAGCCACCGCCACCGCCGCCAACGACGTCGTCCCTACCCTCCCACTCTACCGTTCAGCTCCGGCGCTGGAAGTCCGTCTTGAAGATTTCGAGCTTTTCGCCATCGATCGCCTCCGAGGTTAATGCTTCACCCCATTATGATACACATCATATATTTTTTTTCTAATTTCTGATTTGGCCTTTTTTTTACTTAAAAATTCAAAATATAATTAAAAAGAAAATGTTTGCGCAGTGCCGGCTGCTGTGCAGATTTCTTCTTTATGATGTTCAATTTGGAGTTAAAATTTTTCTTAAGAACTTTTAGTAATTCTAGAATTATCTTTAGTAATACGTTTTGTATCTGAGGTATAACTATCGGTTCAAATTTGGGGGGTTTTCATGTCGTTTCCTTCACTATTGAAGGTTTAGGGCTTTGTCACTCATTGCTCATTTGAATTTCCAGAATTTTGAGTTGCATACGAACATGGATTCAATTTCTTATTAGGAACTGAAATTAGAATCTATGGCAGGAGGTCAGTTAATACTAATTTTGTTACAATTATAATTTACAGGTTATTTTCTAGGCTCCCAAACCCACTGTGGTTATACTAATTTTAAGTTTCCTTACAAAATTGTAAGAATTGTGTATATCTAATGGATGAGTTTCTATAACCTATATTTTCACTTGTTGAAACTTATAATATAGGAAATGAACTATCTTTTTATTCTTGGGGCAGGGGTAAATATGTTTAGCTAATTTTGCTACACCCGATTTACCAAGATTCTATGAGTTAACACCACTGGCGGATTTAAGATTTCAGGTCAGTGGGGTGAAAGTAATCCTCCCCCCTCCTTTTTTTTTTGCGCAAAGAGCAAAGATGCTAAAATACGAACAATCTACGTTCGCTAAATTTTGTCTATAACAAATTATTCAATTGTCACAACGAGATTGTTTATGTAAGAGGTAAAAAGTTACATAGACCACTGGCCACCAATATTTTAGATATTGCTTATTCAAACATTGCAAGCATACAAAAAAGGTTGGAGGGGACATTGCAATGATACTATACATTCAGAGTTTACTTATAAATTGTGAATGAAAAATATATATCATCAATTTATAAAAGTTTGATGACAAAATACGAGAAGAAAAAATACAACATAGTACTCAATAAGCTAGTGTTCAATTAGCTTACCCTTGCAATCTCGGATTAGCCCACCACCTATACCAGAACCTGGATTTCATTTACTTGCACTATCACAGTTAATTTTAACAAAAGAACTCAATGGGGGAGACCAAGTAACAGCCATAATTCGTTTTCTTTTGGCAGTATCATTCTTAGCATTAAAGCTACCAAAGAAGAGCATCATCACCAGATTTAAAATAAGGCCTGTGAGCATGAGCAATACAACTAATTGTATTGATATTATCAAATAAAGGCTTTGTTCCCACTTTTCC
This sequence comes from Lobelia cardinalis, assembly GCA_028566635.1. Lineage (NCBI taxonomy): Eukaryota > Viridiplantae > Streptophyta > Magnoliopsida > Asterales > Campanulaceae > Lobelia > Lobelia cardinalis. The sequence continues at coordinate 16,994,004 of JAOWAN010000005.1, forward strand.
ATATTTCCCATAAAATAATGCCAGGAAGAAGAAGACAACAAAGCCAACCAGAAGAAGACAACAAAGCCAACCAGAAGAAGAGTGATTTGTCGTACGAATCCACCAATATACCAATACCTAATTGAATGATCTTTTTCGAAACACTAATGCTAATCAGCTTCTAAAAGAGACCATACCAGGTATGCCATAGATCCAGTTGCAATTGATGACAGCAAAAACACTTGGATGCAGCTGGATTCTAACAATTTGGTTTCTCCATTCTGTCGGTAGAGCAACGTTAAGGGTTTTCCATCAGAACACTGAACAATGGTTCATGCTAAATACTCAAAATCATCCAAGGAATAGTAATTAAAATTCAAATCTTACTACTCCCGTTCAAAGGTGCATTCTTTTTGGGAGAGAGGGAGTAATTGGTTTTAAAAAATAAGCTATTTTGAAATAAGGTAAGAGAGCTTATCATCTACTAGAAATTTGCTCTTGAAATAAGAATTTAAAAAGTGAGGTAAGATTAAAGAAAAGCTCTTTTATACTTCCTTACATTTGCTAAAGGGGTATTCGTGGTCTCCGTCGGACTGAAATAGATAAAGTGCATTTGCTTTGCTTTCCAAGTTTTAGGGGGCAGGGAGATTTAAAAAAAAAGAAAAAGAACTAATGGCACTAATCCAGTAGTAAGAAAAAGAACTTCTACTTTGCGTCAATCATCGGGAAGGATTTCTTGCCTAATGATTTCTAATACCAGCGAGGAGACTGTTAATCTCGTCAAAGGCTATTGTGTAACTTTAGGGGGCAATTTAAATAATTTTGTAGAAAATATCGGGCTGTTCTATAAAAATGTCAAAACTCGGGGTAAGTTGACCCCGACCCCCCCCCCCCCCGATTAACATTATGTCATTTGATTTTGTTTTATCTTAAGTAAACTTTTAATGTCTGCAAAGTATAAACAGTCATTTTTCCCTTGTCTCATGTTTTTGGTTACAAATTTAAATTCCATAGAGAGGTTTCTATCTCATGCACAGTATTAAAAGTCTATGTTATGTAGTCTTAGATTTTCCTATGTGATGTAATTTGAGTTTATTTTAAGAGGTTCCCTGTTAACATATGGTTTACATGTTGAATACAGTACTTAAAGGGATTTCCGATGGATTGTCCCGAGGAAAGAAACCCGATGAAATGGAGAAATTGGTAGTTTATCATCTCATATTTTGCTGCTGTCTTTTACATATAGTTAGGTTCAAATTTAATTTTGATTTTTGAGTAGGTAAGTGAACTATGGAATGCGAACATGAGGCATCCACAAGCATCTGAGGTTATGAACAAAGATATAATCTCCCATTTCGTGCTGCGCCTTGTGTATTGTCGAACGTAAGGGTCTAATCCTAGTAAATAGTTATTGTAAGTTTTGGTAAATGTTCCCGACTTGAAGTTACATTTGGATTTTTCCTTGATGCTTTAGGGAGGAATTGAGGAAATGGTTTCTTTCAATTGAGACCACCCTTTTTCGTTACCGGTTTCGACTTGAAAGTGCTGAAGCTCATGTATGTTCTGTCCTTTTGGTCCATTTGCGTTTGGGTAAATAGTCATCTATATAAACTAAATTCAATAATCCATGTGTCGCTAAAAGTTCATGTCTTGGTTTTGGTCACAGAGGGCATTAATGACAGAGTTTGACATCAATCACAAAGCTGTGAGTAATGCAGAATATGAGGTAATTGGAGTCGGTTCTGCAATTTTGCCGGCCCCTTGTTCAAGCTTGAATTCTTTGGCACTTCATTGCTTCACAAGTCCTAAGAATATGCCTGCTAGCCTACTCTGACAAGCACTTTCTCAGAAATATGTTTGATGTCAAAATGTTCAACCTATTTGCTATCAAAATACCATCAAAAGTCTAGAATACGAGATGCTTAACTAGCATCAATTAATCCTTTGATTGTTTAGGGTCTGAAGGATAAGTTGAGCCAAGTTGCACGCTCCCTTGGCCAGTCTTTACCCAGTGGTATGTAATATGCACATCATATCTTGAAACTATTGACTATCTCTGACATGAATATAATTTTCTGTTTTATTGCCTGTTCTTTTATGCTGCTTCGTTTTCTAACTTGCTTTCTTCCTTGTTCTTTTGTTCTTACTTCCTCATCTGCAGCTGATGCAATATTCTACAAGGTGTGTTATCCATTTGACTCATTCTATCTGTCTATCTCTCCCTTCACCTAATTTTAAAGAAGCTTAATGGGCTTTTTCATTTTTGATAAATGATCGTACCTTTTGGTTTCTAAAGTACATGTACTGCTTGCATTTGTAACCTTCTCCAAAAATGATTCCCAGTGAGATTTCTAAAGTACCTTTTGCACTTATAAATGACTCCTTTATAACCTTCTCCAAAAATGATTCCCGGTGAGTTTTCTTCTCCGCTTGCGTACAATCTGTACTACATGAATTTTTGGTCATTTAGTTTTTTCTTTGTTTCATTTTATCACTTGCATCCACTAGTTACATGGTGTTGTGTTCGTGTCATCTTGTGGTTGGGTCCAATCCATCTGTCCATGTTCGTGTTTTTCATGTTTACAACTTGGTTATTGCTCATTCGCTGATATTGTTTTAGTCAACTCGCTGATATTGTTTTAGACTCAAAGCTTGACCTACATCATACATTTTGTTTAATATGTGATGCATGTGATCTGGTGGAGGCCTACAATCACTTTATATTCTTGGATTGCACAGAGCCGGGGAAAGTTGAACTCCCTGATGTTCTGTTTCTTCAGTGATAATCACATCTTATATTGACTTCTTATATTAGTTTGTTTACATGTCTCTAAATTACAAATTGATGAAGGTACCATTTGAAGAAGTTCCAGAACTTGTTGCGAGCCGAAGAGTATTTCTCCATAGAGGATATGCGTATGTTGCAATGAATCAGGTGAATGTAAATCCTAGCAGTCCTCTGATGCGCTTTACCAGTGCCACTCAGGAATGCACCAATCTGATTGTTGCTTCTGATCTCATCTTCATAGGTGGTTTCCCTTGTTGTCCCACATTTTCGTAGCCATCTTTCAAAAGCACTCGCGCTCACAAACAGGTCATTCTGAAGTTCATTAATGCTCGAAATCCTTTGGTACAGGAGCATGCACTTCCTTTTCTCTCTTAGGAAGACCGCAGTGTGGCTTTTACTCTGTATTGTTGCTTTTACTGTATACAGTTCCCTCGATCCATTGACTTTTTGACTATTCCTGTTTCCTTCTTGTATATTATACAGTTTTCATTGTTGTCTAAGGTTTCATAAATTTAACGGATGTACCTTCGCTATTATGTTATTCTCGGTCACATTTACTGAATAAGAACTTATTTTTGTAGTGCTTAGGGTAGCAATGCACAAGCTCTTGTTTACGCCTTTGGGGTGAGTATAACTGTAACACTCCATATTCCCACATAGGAGAGAGAGAGATGATAATTTCGTATGGTTTATATGTAGCCCTCTACTACCCTCTAGCATCAAATCATCTATGGGCATTTGGGTCGCCTGTGATGGGCCGTTGACCCAAGATGCTTTGTTAGGTGTGGGCCAGTGGGCGGACGGTGTAGTGGATCGAATTTTCGAACTCGGGGCGTTACAATAACAATGCTTATCTATACCACTCCTCATTAGACTTTTTTGGGGTCCTCACGACTTTTGAGTCCTCACGTGGTAGGAAGATTTGATAATGATACTGTCTCCCTTGGCATGTTCGTGTTGTTTGATCAATCATGTGCATTATGTTTCACTCGTCTCTGTTTATAGTATTGCACTTCCTGTGCATGTGATTTGCGTCAGTACTAATTCATGAGGTTTGGTTTACGCCTGTGCTCTTTTCTACCTGATGTTGGTTGTGTACTTGTGTTGTAATTATAATATACTTATAATAATACTAATAATAATAATAATTTTTATTATCATCATCATCATCATCAGCATCCTTTCTTCTACTCCGTTTTAAAAGAGTCTCCACTTGATCAGGCATGCAGAGGTTTGGTTTACGCCTTTGCTCATTTGTACCCGTTGTTGGTTGTTTTGTTTTTATAATTATACTTGCATCAATTATTATTATTAGTATTATTCATTTTTGTTGTTGTTGTTGTTATTATTATTATTATTATTAATGCTGCTATTCTATCACCATCACCATCATCATCATCATCCTTTCTTCTAATACTCCCTCCGCTTCCAATAAAACAGGAACCCCTTTGACCGGACACTCAGATAAGGAAAACCAATGTAGTGACTACCATTAAATGCACATGGTTCATGGTCCAATTCTACAGTTAAGAGTTTCAAGAGAAAAACTTTGTATGTCCTATTAATTGAGCTAGATCAAAGGGTAACCCAGTAAAAACTAGCACTCCACAAAGGGAAAGATCCTTTGTGGTTTGGAACATTTCGAAAAGGAACAATGCGAGGACTATCATTTAGAGAGAATCATCTTCTTACTTCATAGGTGAATCTTCATTTTTCGCTCTTGGCAAAATGGCATTCTACTATTTGTCTTTTCCAAGATTTGTAGCAAGTAGAAGCCCTTTTCTTTTCCATGACTTGCTATTATTTTTAGCAAAGGTTTTTTGGTGTAAGTTATGTGTAGTCGACAACTATAAAGTTTGTGTTTGATGTGACTCACTCTCACATATTTTTGTCCTTATCTTTAATAACTGCATTAGTGATAATAAGTTAATGAATACCTCTTACTTTCAGAAAATGGACATCCACTATCAGAGAACAGGAGAAAGACCGCTTGACTCCTGTGAGCTTGGAACTTTCCCCATGCTAGAAATGACCTTGCATGCTTATCTTGCTTTATGCCTGACTTCTATATTTGGTATTTTGTAGATTGTTGAAGCCCTGTCTACTAGTTACTTGGGTCCTGATTACTCCGAGGTTTTTTTGCCTCATCTCCTCTTTTCACTATTTACATTTGGATCATGGTATTTCAACTTGATATTCATCAATCTGATATACTATATTTGCTAAATCTATTTAGCCAAGAGAATTTGCAGAAATATCACTAAAGGACATTGATCAAGTGGCTAAAAGTTCATTTCCTCTGTGTATGAGCCACCTGTTTGGAAAGGTTAGCTCTTTGCATACGGAATATTGTTAAATATCATCTGTCTGCAAGTTCAAGTTGTTCATGGGCTTTGGTCACTGTTTCTCTCTTCTCGCTAGCATCACCTGCTGCAATACCTTGCACTTGAGAGAGGATAATTTAGCATGTTTAGATTTCATTTATTTTTTTCTCTTATATTCCGTCTTCAGCTAAGAGAGGATCATCACCTGAAGCATGGAGGACGGATGCAGCTTGGTTTATTTCTCAAGGTTTCATTCTCAACTTGATGTAAATTTATACTTGCTTCCAATTGCACATGTCAGGAACCTGGTCCTTCCAGACAATTTGGAATAAAATACAAACTTGTCCCATCTCCACTGTTTCTATTCTTACTTTTTGGATATTATCTGTTATTGGAATTTGGAATTTGCATCTCTATTTGTGCTTGTATAGTCTTATGTGGATGGTGTATGCCGAATCTCATATATGAGGATAGAGATGCTGTTGATTGCTTTGTAATTCTGCTGTATACAGTTGTGATTTGGTTGGCTTGAGTGATCACGTTGTAGCTTTTGTAATATGCATTTCCTTGCTTTGATTCACAGAAATGTTAAGTCTTGGAATATGCAAGCTTCATCTTTTTTACTACTGTGTTTACAAAGATTGTCTCTTGACTTCAGGGTGTAGGACTGAAGTTGGATGATGCTCTCGCATTTTGGAAAGCAGAGTTCTCCCGAAAGGTAAGCATGACACGTTATCTCTGTCATATCAATTGAGAGTCAGTAGATAGCATCCCATACTTCATTACTCCGAAAAACATGCCATACATTGTTAGCAATAGTGAAATTTCGTTTGAAAATTTAGCATGCTGCGCTCATGCTTTCATGAAATTCAGCAGTACAGTGCTGCAAAAACTCACAGAATGCATGCAATTGGCCATCTCTTAGTGGTGATACCACACACAGGCTATGAAACCAATCACATGTATTTTTTAGTCTCCAATATCATTCTAGTCGTCTACTATTGAAATTTTAAGATAACTTTTTCAATCAGTAAGCAGCATGATGCTTGTACTGCTCTTCCACAATTCCGTTTTCATGGCTTAGATTGTGTGGAGAAGGCTGATATTGGGAGCATATACTCTTGCGCTCCTGTTGGGTGTAAATAGAAGTAAACTGATACTGTAGCACCCAGACAAATGTGTATTGTGCTTGCTATTCTATATTATTACACTGCCTTGTTGCATGAACTCACAAATCTTTTCACTCGATGCTAAATGGATGTTTTTTGTGAAGGTCGGTGCTGAGAGATTTGATAAGGAATATGCATATGGTGTACGCCACAATTATGGTAAAGAAGGAAAGAGAACGGTGAGGCATCATTTCACAAGTCAGAAAATTATGCATCTGCTTACTCTCTCTTTTTGTTGTTGACAAGTGCATCCACCTTATTTATATTGGCCAGCTTTCCTTTTTTGTCTATCTCAATAAGGTTGGTCACTTCAAATTTCAATGAACATTTATCAATGACTTTTGTAATACCCCAATTATGCAATATATTTACAAGGTAAATCAAGATTAATCAAAAGTTAAGTTAATAATTAAGAATGATGCAAGTGGAATTTAACATTAAATATGCATGCATTTATTAAGAAGTCATAATCTGTGAGGTTTTGTCTTTTGGTTAACATCTTAGAGACAGAGGGAGTATAATGTATGAGGAAATGGCATCTTGGGCAAAACCTTGTTCCTTCATACACAAGAAAGAAAATAAGCCAAAAATCTCTCCATTCAGTCTGTATGGGACGAGAGAAAAAGTGAGCAAACATAAAGCTCCCCGCTGCATGTTGTACAATAGTCAGAAGGCTTCAGCACTCTATAGAAGGGGCTCCTTTTGAATCATCTCCACTACAAACTCTACCTAATGCAGAGATGGACAACCAGCTGTTTTGTTCTGGTTCTTGATCACATTCACAGAAAAGCTTTTACCGATTTCAACATCCAGTAATAAATCCAGCAATGCTAAATAATACCCAACAACTAGTTAACCATGACTGTCTCTTCAACATATTCATGGTTCTGACTTCCGAGAATCAAATTCAGTTTAGCTTTGTGTATCTTAAGAACTAGATCACAGAATGGCTTAGAAAGCGTTGATCTCTTGAAAATGGTGGTTCAATCCTTTTTGGTTGAAATTTCGAATTTCAGTATGAGAAATCAATAAGATTGTGTGGTTGATATATATTTAGTTTAGGGAATGGACAAGTATGTAACCCATTCTATCATTTTTCATGTATGGTAACGGTGGTACCCCAAAATGGTAAGTTGTGTTTGGAGCAGTGCCATCTTCCTCTTAGAGAGAAGTACAAGGTATTAGGAGATCATGATCTCCCCTTGCTTCTACAAAAGGTGGCTTTCTTGTGGATTTCAACAATGGGGGTGCTGATCTCGAATTTATGTAGAAGAGCTTGTATTCAATTAAGGATCTCTTTTCTTTTCCCTTTTTTTTTGTGGGTGTGTGTGTGTGTGTGTGATGTGCAATGGGGATTTCTTTCCTCCTCTCTTTTGTTCCTCTTCTTGAGTGTATGCACAAAATACTGTTAGTTCTGCATATGTACTATTAATCTAAGAAACTTCATTCACATTGTATCTGTTTGTGAGTTCCTATTCTGATGTTACTTTTTGGAGTACTCTTAAACAAAGAATGAAAATAAGATGCCATAGGTCCCTCTTGTTTCTTGTCTGCTTTTTGCATTCACAAGTTTGTGCTACTTGTGGTATTACAGGATTATACACCTTATTCTTGTCAAAAAATCATCTTATCGACGCCGGGCATAGGAGATCATCATGGCTGCCCTTATCGTCATTTCAGGTATTCCCTCCGTCCCACTTCATGAGGGACACTTTCCTTTTTGGTTCTAACTTGAAGAGGGACAATTCTCTTTTGGGCCATCCCTTTTGACAAATTTACCGTTCCTTTTTGCAAGGGATTATTATGAGCCTCATATTATGGGAGCATTTAAGAAAATGATATGATTTGAACCCTTTTCTTAGTTTTCTTGTTATGTAGAAGTGTCCCTCTTGACGTGGAACGAGATTAAAACTTTTTAACTCACACCTTTCCACCTGTGTGTGTGTGTTTTTTTTTTTTTAATTAAAAAACTCTCTTGGTGGAAAAAGTGACAACAATGCTTTAGAGTCACTTTGCAAGTGGGCAGATTGTCTATGTTCAAATAAGTGACTCTGTGAGTGATAATTTACGTTTAGCTAAAGTATACAGGAACTTAAGTATAAACGGACATGTGAAATTCGAAGACATTCTTAAGGGATAGATGAAAACATCTCAAGTTAAGATTTCCAGCTGGTACTTTTGAAGCACTTTGAGATCCTTAGCTTTTGTACCTCTTCATTCTTATCTACAGTGAAGACAATTTAAGGGCTGCCCTGGGTAAAATGGGAGTAAGCAGTCGCGCATTGGATGATGTGATAGATAAAGTGCGACATCGACATTATCAGGTGATAAGGAAGTGTTTAAGGTGTTTGGGACATTCTTCTTGTTTGATTTAGTTACTATTTTATCACTTTACGGTCAGAAGGAGCATTATATTGTAAATTATTTTTGCAGTTGGCGTGCACCTTGACGTTCGAAGCTATTCATGGAACATCTTGTGATGCTGGAATTAATCATCCAAACCAATACTTCAGTGACAGCCAAAAAGTCTTGGAATCAAAGGTAATATGTGTATGAAATTTGGAATTCTCTGTAGATTCTTTTGTACTCACCTCCTCTTCGCTAAAGAGACTTGCTTCTATCATGGAGTGTTCCACATAAAATATTGGGTACATTCAGCTTAGCTTATTAGTTTTTGAGATATACCCTGTTACATTAGACATTTGTTTTGAGAGTTCCATATTTATCCTTTTGGATTAGTTTAGTCTTGTGATAGTAGCTTTAGGATTTAGTTTAGCTTATATATATGTATGTATATGTAGTGTATTGCTATAGTGTAACAAGAAATAATAAAATAATTGAGTTAGTAATTTATTTTAGTTTCCTCTGTACATTTTTCTCCTCTCATTCAAACAAAGAGTCATAAACAAAATCAAATCAATTTCCAGGCATGGTATGAGAGCCCGAAAAATTGATACACAAGTGGAGAAGCAGAAGCTGAACTTGACCCGGCATCAGGCATGCATGAAACTGATGATGGAGTTGGGTCAGGCTTGTTTGGTATTAATTTCCAGTTTGGTTGGAATGTGTAAGGGTTCGGTCAAATTGGAACAGTTAGATGTGGGCTGGGTTTGTCAGAAAATCGAATTTGATCGCAACTTAATGCTAAGGCTTAGGCAAAGGTGAATGACAACAATCTAGGGGTCGGGTGACAAAGGAATGATGTCGGAGCTAGAGACGCCGACGATGAAAGGCGAGATACGATGACGAGAATGGTCAAGGAATCGACGAAACAATCAGTGGCGGCATGGAAAATTGAGGGCTATTGGGATGGTAGTTTCCGGTCAAACAAAGGCTGAAGGGTGGTAGGTTCCTGGGTTCAAGATGTCGCAGCAGTGGCGCAAGGTAAAGGGCATAAAGCAGAGAAGTGACATATGGAAGACATTGTTAGACGTAAAGACGAAGACTGTTATGAAGAAGATCCTTGGGTTTTTGTTTTGATGTTATGGGCCTTATGCATAGATTTTTGGTGCAAAAACATTTCGGTGATGGTGTTTCAGCAAAGAAGTTGTTGACAACGGTACGGTTCTGGGGAATGATGTATGACTTCATATTATGGCTTCTTTGAATGACATTTAAGAAGTTTTGAAGGAATCTGCTAGTTTTCTATCCGATCAGATGGACTCCGTTAGTTTCTAATTTTAATTGGATCCAATCACCAGTTTTCCGACGAAATTGGGGTTGAATTTCTGTTTGAATAGCTTTGGACTTGGAAGCTGTTCTTTGCTGAAAGTTTGGTTCTCTGTGTGACACTTTTGTGAAGTTAGAGCGTAGGAGTGATAGTTTGAGTAATTTGTGGGCTGCCTTCTTAGAGTGAAATCTTGTTCCAATTGACACTTTTGTCAATTTGAAGGGACATAGTTGCTGTTTGATTAGTCTGGAAGGTTTGTTGTTTTACTCTGGAATTTGGCATTGTAGTTTGGTCAGTTCAGTGAGATGCCATTTGACAGGTTGGTCAAGTTGAGAGTTGATATGATAATTTGTCTTCCAATCTAGATGAGGGTCAAGTTCGAGGATCGAATTGACTGGTTGGCCTATTTAGTTTTACTAATGGCATCTGCAAGGCTTAACCTGGCACATTAGAATATGAAAAGCTAGACGTTTGACCTTTAGAAGAATATGCTATATGAAGGACTATGTAGGAACATGTAGTGATGCCTAAGCCCAGCTCACTACTCTTGCATATGCACAAATTGGGTTATTAAAGCCCAACTCATTTCCATCCACAAGTCAATGGATGTTTTTGGGGCCGTGTGGTGATCACTTATAAGTCATCTTTTTCCACATCTATCTGACTGTATAACAATCTTCCCAACTCAATTTTTGACGATGCGGATCTTAAGAGGTTGTGTGGCTTGTATGGGTGGTGGCTCCCAATGCATTCAACACACATTTCCACATTGGTCCAACGAGCACCTAGGTTGACTCCAGCTCGTGTGATGTAGTTTGCCATTTTCAGCTCTGATCTTGTCATCACCTTTTCCCTAACTGCGACCCTAAACAAATATTTTTTATTGCATGGACTGCACTCTACAACTTTAATTTCAATCAGCACCTACTTTATGCAATAACATGCTTTATTCTTATCATGGAAACTTTAAGCTTAGCAGAGTTATGTGCTCTAAAATGAGTGCAAAGTGACTGTACATGTATGGAAATGTAATGTCTCAATGTCTTTCAGTTTGAATTTGTGATACTTACATGTCCTGTTACATCCGCTGTCCTTTGCAGAAAGTTTCCACATTATAAAGATCATAAGACAATTATAATTGGCATCATCAGGACTGATATTGCTGCTCTCAAACCCAGTGTGAGTGGACTTCTCTTTTTGATTTTGCATAACATGACATACCCATCAAAATCTCTCTTGCAAGTTTCAACACACACACACATTCATGCACAATCTTAAAACAGCAGCCCGTATCTTTGTTGTCCTTGTCTTTTAAAATTAATTTTTGTTTATTTTTATTGAACACCAGACGAGTGAATTTTTATTAGCTTAATCTACTCATAAATTCACTGTAATAGTGCTAGAGAATTTACAAATGAGCTACTGCGACACCCTAATCTGGGGAATTTGGTGTTTGATGCTATTCAGTCGTCCATATTTTTTCCCTTTACATTGGGACTATATGGTAAGGATGGAATCTGAAGTTTCAATCACTATCTCCCTGAACTTGAGGGCATGAAGTAATCTTCTGTAAGCATTATGATATCATTACACTTTACTGGGACCTCCAAAAAATCATTAGTCCAACCTCACCCTGTGGGAGCATAGAGCCTTCTACGTCAACAAAGTGATCGAAAGAACCAACACAAACCGAGATTTCTCCTTATTGTTTCATTGGCAACTTAATACCAGTTCAAATGTTCTCCGATTTTTAAAATCCAAGGCTTAAAGTTGGTTGCCGAACATATGCTTAGTTAAATGCAAACCGATTTTGTTGTGGTAAAATTACAATTCCCAGTTTCTACGACAACCATTTAGATTTGCCTGCCATGTTCATTAGCACAATTACCATATGATTATAAAAAAAGACGTAATCAGTGACAGTTGGTTCATGATTCTGAATACCTTTGACTATATATTTAATTTTGTTTATTCATGATTTGCTTTTCAGGTGATATTTGGAGTAATCATCGAGGGTTCATGTTTCTACCATTACGGTATTATTTATTTATGCATATATTTGCTTAGTGTTTCTGTACAACCAGATTAATAATCAAAACCAAGCTAAGTGAAAATAGGTAGATTGTTGTAATTTAGACTTGGAGAAGGTACGAGTAAGATGCAATTATTTTTATGCTGTACAACGTTGAAGCACATCTTAATATCAAGCCTTTCAAATGTTATACATCTTCAAGTGTCAGTAGGCACTCTTTTTAAACTAACATAACCATGATTCTAAATTCTTAAATCCCAAATTATTAAATCTGAAGCCCCCTTCACCTAACACCCACAAAATCCATACATGATATTCAATTTCTTGCAGCTAAACACTGTAAATTACTACGCGATTAATAGATTAGCAAACAGAATTGGCCATATTTTTGCTACGTTTCATTTCATGGTACCAAAACGGCAAAACCTAATGCTTCTTTTGTTTGACGATAGCTTATCTGTTGAAAGACGGTACTATTGTTTGATTGCTACCCTCCTTCTTATTGGAAGTAAAAGGGGTCCGGAAGGGGAGTTGGGGGGTGGCGAGGGGTCTGTCAGCTTGTTTTTTTTTTTTTGGGAAGCTTTAATTTTTGTTTGGATTACATCTGTCTTGTGTTCTAGTTGGGGTGTTATTCAGAGTCTTTGCAATATAGTCTTTGTCACCATTAACCTGTGTTGCCTTTTGTTCCATTTCCTCAACTTACTGTGTAAGCTATTCCCAGGTATTGGGTTTGCCCAAAAATGTGGGGGTGTAAATGAGCATCGAGCTTGAAACAAACGTCGAATTCAACCTTCCCTTCCTTTCCATTCCCCTCTTCGTCTCGTTTTTACAGGCCACCTTTCTATTTTAGGATGCCTTAAAGATATTGGCCACTTCAAGTGTCAAAGAATATTAATTGTTCATTTTCTCATTTTACCCCTACCTTTTAAATTTATTTACGAGGTGAGCCAAGTATAATTAAGAGTCAAGCTAATCTTTAATAAGGATATGAATAGAAAGAAGATTAAAAATAAAGGTGTTAATAACCAAACCTGAATTCACCTGTTTTATCTAATAGCCAAGATAAGTGAGATGGAGGTGGTACATTTTTCATTCATTTACCCCCGGTTTCTTTCTATCAAGTTCACTTTGATCAAAGATAGGTGATGCTTTTGTTTTACCATACAAGAGACCAAATATGGAGATTTAAGAATTGATTCATCATATATAATTTCAGTGAGATGGTGAATTCTATTTTCAGGTGGTGAGAGAGGATATTTAGGACAAAGTTACTGTCATTATGTACATCATTAGTGATATTGAGGTCAAAGTTACCCTCATTCTATGCTTAATGCTTCATTGGTGATAATATTTGGGGTAAAGTTGCCCTCAGTGCCTCATCAATCTTGTGATTCAACAAATTAGATTGAAATACCTAGCTATGTCGAAATAGCAATGCTATCTGTACCAGCACGCATTGAACCGGTTTTGTAACGTTGGATAGGAATACGGACAAATCAAAACTAGTTAATGTTCAGATTTGACTGAACTCTAATTCTATTTTTCTTTTTCGGTGTTGAATGTTCAATCCAAAAACTATGCAATAGTAAACGAGGTGTGGATGTTAAAATGTGAGAACTTTGGCACATTCGTAAGTTGAACAACAAATAGTCCCCCATATGATATTTCGGGTGCGTAGATATTCTTCCTGTACAAACGGCTCGAGGTAATGAATTATTAACTTCACCAAGGTTTTGATAGTGAATGGGCCTTTTGAGGTCTTTCGGCTTTGTTACACTACATTGCAGAAAAACGGCTTCCCATGTGAGCTCCTAGTCTGGAGAGCTGGGGACAATGTGGTCCGTCTGTATTTAACTTTTAGTTAGCTTGCATGGAAGATGGGAGAAGGCACTACTTTTTGGTGGGGACGGACTTTGGCTTTCAAGTTATGGGGTGGGGATATGATTCTAAAGTCTGAGCTACTTTCTGTATATAGGTCAAAAGTCCGATGGCACCCGCCGCCCCGCCCTGGGTAAAGCCACTGTCAAAAGCTTCTCTTTCTTCTCTTCTATAGTAACTTCGATTTCATCGTTTATTTTTGCTGTTCTCATCTTTTCTGTTTTGGGTGGCTGGAGGATGCCGAGATAGAGTGGGGGAACTACTGCATCTGCTCAGGGTCCATTGAGTTATGAAAGTGAGGCACTTCTATATGGTGGTGCAAATGCCTGGGTTGGAACTGCAGATGTCACGGATGTGGCGCTAACTTGTTAATCAAATACATATTTTTAACCACTATGATTTGGTTAAACTCATTCCATAAATTTAGTTGTGGACCCCTAATCTTATAAACTGGATCATAGTTTTTAAAAAAAAAAAAAATGTTTTTAGGTCCTCTAGGTCTTACTTCAAGTCCTCACAAGCTCGAAGATTGCACACTTAAAATTGTCGAGGTTGCTGAAAATCTTATTGTTGATATTGAATGCTTAAACACTATAAAAAAGTAGAAATTTGCTGCAGACAATTCTGTTTGCAAAAAGAAATCTTTTGTTGGTATTTGCTATTTGACTACGGACAAGGGTCGTATGCTTCCGTAGATAAAAGCATTTGGGTGTGGGGAGGGGGGAGGCAATAACTACGAGAGTTCGGGGGCAGTGCCTCCATTTTTTTTTGGGGTATTATTAAGCTTAATTTTTAGTCATTTATGCGTGTATAAAGTGATTTTGGATAAATTTGTTTTTTTGAAGAAACACACTTATTTAATTTTTAGAGATTATTTTTTGGAATATTATTGGATTTAATTGAAATATTTATTTATAAAGGGATTGGGGGGGGGGGGGCAAAATATTTTTTTGAAGGGTGAAAAAAAATATTGAAAAAGTTTTAAATGTAGTACTTGAACTTTTTCGGCCCCCCTTGTCCTAACTATGGTCCGTCCCTGGGTCATAAAAGTTGGTAGGGATATTCAAACGGCTTTAACTGAATTTCGAGGGCCGTTGGCAAATATTCACGGCTTTAGCTGGATCCTTCTCGTCTTAGGCAAAGTTGATGTGTATTGTTAAAATCTCTCCTAGTTTAAACACTTGTTCAATCATTGTTCCAGCTGCTATATATGTCTTTAAAGGCACATTAATTGTTTGTAGCAAATTGAGTGAAGACAGTTATAGAGAGAACACATACACTAATTGAAAACAAATAGGTTAAACACTCTTAATTTATACACGATCCATTAGTGATCTTTAGATTTAAGGTTGGTCATCTAAAATGATGGATTGAGAAGCATCTGGTCATAGCTAGTGAAATTTAGCGTATTTCTCACAAAATTTAGTCTGATCATGCTAGGTAGTGGAAGTAACAGTATTTTAATACTGCGAATTACTATGAATCTCTATATTTTTACTTACTGTCCTACTTGTTGATGTTACCTAATTAAGTCAGTAAGTCATATTTATACATTTCAGTATCTTAATTTTCTTAAATATGTGCTTGAAGTACTTGCTTAATGTTTGTCTGCATTATGACTTAGCTTCCTCATAGATTTGGTTACTTGTAATAGTCAAAATTGCGTCTTCTTAAGCTCTCAAGCTTTTAAGCACTTAGCTATAAGTTTTGAAAAAGAGTTCAAAGTTTAGATAGACTATTACTCCTCGCTTCTAGCTAAGCCTATTTTCTTTTTAGTGGAACTTACGCAACTGTGTGGTAGCGCACCAGTGAATACGGTTGGTTGTTGAACATCTATATGTAATACTACTGGCAAATAGAGCAACCAAATCGTTGCTAGACCTTATGGTAAGCCCAAGAAGAAGAAAACCAGGAATGGTGTGTTTGACAGTGCATTGCTAGGATCTGGAAAAGTGCAGTTTGGAAGGGTGCAAGCAAAGGATAAAACGATGGCTACATTATTAACCAAGCTGATGTTATGATACTACCCTAACTTGTGGAAACCGACTCTTTTTATCCAATTTGAGGAACATGCAGTATGCCCTGAAGTTTGAAGGCCTGAGCCTCTTCGATAGGTATACTAGGATGACAATTTCTCGGAACCCGATTCGAATTCGATGATGCCCCGCCCCGAAAAATTCGATTTTTCTCATACTTTTCAAAGATTCGATCGAGTTCCGGGCGGATTCGGATTTAACTTTCGCCCCGCCCCGCCCCGTCCCGACTAGTGTTATGTATAATTGTTTTTTAAATATATATAGTATACATTGAAAACTGAACATAATAATAAAGTGTAGTGTTGTGGTAAGAGTTCTTATAAGTTTCTAATAGGTCACAGGTTCATACCATGGAGGGGTTAAGTGTTTTTCATGTACAGATTTTTAGACTTTAAGTGCTTAAATTGATATAGAAATATAATTAAAATAAGAATAAAATAATTTTAAAATTCAAATTTTGAAAAAAAAATATTAAGTTTTATGAATATGTCCGGGACGGGGCGGAGCGGATCCGGATCTTGGTCATTGTAGGGCGGGGCGGGGAGTAAGAAAGTCAGGTTGGGTTCGATTTTAGAGATACCCGTCCCTAACCTGCCCTGTTGCCATCCCTAAGGTATACTAAGCGCTCCTGTGCTTAGTGATAGGGGCGCCAGCGAGTGTTTTCACTTGCCCATTCTCTCTCTCACCAGTTGGTATACCGAACGCCTAAGCACTTGATGTTAGGAGTGCACATTTTCTAAATATACATAAAGATTAAAAATTATATACATAATATAAATATAAAATGTACATTAGTTATATCATTATCATCTTCATAATTATCATGTACATGCATTTCATATTTATATTATGTACATTATTTATAATCTTTATGTACGTTTGGAGAAAAATTAGGTCCTCACTCTCTCCCACTCATTTAAATCTAACTAATTCCTAAAATTTAGGGATTGATATTTTTTTTCTCTATTCCTAAAATAGTCGTTTAAATCAATCAAATTGATTCCTAATTTTATAGAATCATAATTTATTTTCTCTCTATTTTATAATAATTGCAAAAAAATATTTTTTTTTTCCAAAATCTCAAAAATTTAACTCGAAAAATTTACATTTTTGCGATTACTTCAGCTAATGAACATGAACAATAAATTTAATGAACATGAATAATGAATATAACGAACATGAAGAATGTAAACCAATGAACATGAATAAAATAAATACAGCTAATAACACAGAATACATTATCAATGAATATAATATTTTATAAAATGAACACAACATTCTAATAATATGAACACAGTCTACTTTTAATAAAAATATATCACGCCTCATAAATTTAACTCGAAAAAATGCATATTTTTGCGATTACTCTAGCTAATGAACATGAACAATGAATTTAATGAACATGAATAATGAATATAACGAATATGAAGAATGTAAACTAATGAACATGAATAAAATAAATACAGTTAATTATACAAAATACATTATCAATGAATATAACATTTTATAAAATGAACACATCATTCTGATAGTATGAACATAGTCTACTTCTAATGAAAATACATCACGTTTATACAATGAATATATCTTAATTATAAAATGAACACAACATATTTATTATGAACACAACACATTTATAAAATAAACATATCATAATTATAAAATGAACACAGTATATTTATAATATGAACACAGAAAATATGGTCACATGTACAAATGAATATAATGTAGAAAAATATGAATATAGCATCAATAAAAAACAAAAATTGGTGTTGAAATACATCTTTGTGATTATTTCATCGTTAATTTTAATTGGTAATCATATGAAATCCCTAATTATATGAAATTGTTGATTATAAAGAATTTCTAATTATATAGGACTCCTAAAATATCATCTAATTATATGAAATGATTGTTAATAACTTTCCAAAATTAAAGGAGCGATTATAACTAATTTTTTGTCACCCTTAAATTCACTTGCTTAACTCAGAGAGTGAGATATACACTTTGTA
>JAOWAN010000005.1:17017051-17029282 GCA_028566635.1 Lobelia cardinalis
AAGAAGAAGATAATGCTGAAGACTCCATTCCAGAATCACAGAACCCACATGGGTACATAATTCACAAATATGGAGGAGGTCTCTATATTTCCATACGAAAAATTGAAACTCAAGTAGGTCAAATAGCCAAGGCTTTACAAACACATTCAACTAAAAAGTTACCTAGTCAACCTGAGCAAGCAAAGGTGGTAACTATTTTACAAGAGGATGAGTCAGACACGACTAATGAGGTACAATTCTTTTCTAACTTTGAAGATGTCATGGAACTAGAATTCGAAGACGAACAAAAGGAATAAGGAGGAGAAGATGTAAAAACATATAAAGATAAAACAATCCTTTTTGTCAAATTACATTGAAATTTTCAAAACTCAAGGGATTTATGAAAATGAAATTCGAAAAAGAGTCGAATGTAAATAGAGCGAATAAAACAGCCAGTCGTATGTCAAGATTAAAATAGAATGCTATGTTAAACAAGAAAATGCCAATAAAATTAAAAGGTCATGGTAGCTTTAACATTAACATCTCGATAGGTGAAACATACATGACTAAGGCAATGCTTGACCTAGGAGCAAGTATAAATATATTACCTTATCATATCTATGTGTAATTAGGATTGAAGGATCTAAAACCAACAACTATGAGACTTCAGTTAACTGACCATTCAATAAGGAGACATAAAGGTATAATTGAAGAGGTTAAGGTTTATGGGGAGAAATTTAAAGTTCTTACGGATTTTGTTGTTCTAGATGCTCCAATATTAAATCCATATATTCAACGTGTGCCTATCTTATTAGGAAGACCATTCATGGCTACTGCTAGCACATTTACTGTCGTTAAATGTGGAAGAGTAATTATCCACTTAGTTGGTAAAGTGGTTGCAATATCTGTTTTTGATTTTATGAACAAACCACTGAATACTAGAGATTTAAAAGAAAAATATATTCTATCTAAGATTTGAATATCACTAAAACAGAACTGTGCAGGAACAGGATGATCCGATCGAGTTGATCGATCCGGATGGATAGACCATCATGAATCCTTCCGTCGGGCTAACGACAGTAAATAAATGTTGAAAGGGAGGCAACCCATTGATTTTATAGTTTAGTAGTTTACTTTATTAATGAATACATGTAATTCATACTTTGCAATGTTTAACGATTACATCTTATGCACGCAAGAAAGAGTTTATGCAGTTTACAAAACATGTTTGTGCTTTTAAAATCCGTCAAAATTATTTTTATGATCCTTAAAATGATATATATATTTTTGGAAAATATGCATCTCAAAGGCGGCCCGCCCGTGCCAAGCTCTCTGATCTTTCAGAGCAAAAACAGACATGAAGCACGGCACGGCCGTGCCCTTTACTGGCACGCCCGTACCAATCTGTTTGTAAGAAAAACATAGGTACGGGATCCTTCATAATTTTCTCAATCCTAAAAGTACCCATACCCGTTCCAGCGTCGAAAATCGTCATTCTTCACTATTTTCTCAAATTTTGACTAAAATCACTCAAATTTCTTGCAAATTCAAGTTTACAAACGTCATTACAACCTTTTCTAAAAAGAATTTGAGGTTATTAACCGTTAAATCTTTCGATTTTGATAAACTCACTTCTCAAAACTCTAACTTTTGAAAACCCAATTTCTCTATCCAAATTGAATCATGTCTTCATCAAGGAGCAACAACAGAGCAAGGGGACAATCAAGCCAATCACATGAGCCGCAAATTAAGAATCAATCTTAAAAGGTATCCTAATCATGTTACCGGGTTGAACAATGTTAAACATGCTAAGTACACTCTACTCTTTACTAGAGAGGTTCAACCATGTAAGTACTTTGATAATTTCACTATGGAAAAGATGCATATTGAGCTTGATGTTTGAACTAGGGTGAATGCCATTGGCATTTGCAGCATACTTTCGGCCGATTAGCCTAATTATAGTCTAATGACATGTGAATTCCTTGCTACCTTTGTTCATGACCGTCGTACCGATGAAGTCAAGTCCCGATTGGGCAATCATGCATATGTTTTACATAAGAATGATATTGCTAATATTTTTCATTGGCCAACTGTGGATACAGTGGAATTGTCGGAAGTCGGTGAAGCCGAATTCTGGAATGAATTGACCGAGGGGCGCGTAGGTGCGTATGCGCCAAAGCGAGCTAACATCTCTGCTGTGAGATGATTTTCTTATCATTACTTTCGTAGACTGCCTGCGCATACGATCACCAGCAGAAGTGATAGCCATCACAAGGTTACCAAGTGTGATCTAGCGATAATATAATGTTTAATTATCATTATTCCCGCCCTATTGATATGACTGCTATATTGCTTAAGAGTTTTAAGCAGTTACATACTTGAAGTGCCGGTAACATCGTTAATTATTGGAGGTTTTATAACTGTTATTGCTATGCATTTGACTACTTTTAGTCCTGCTACCACTAACCTCTATGTTGTTGAGGGAGAGGGGAGAATGGAAAGAATTGATGACGATGTAATGGCCAACATGGGGCTCATGAGGAGATGTAGATCGGGTCAGTGGCAGAATCTAGGCCGCATTGAATACTCCCGAGGCGCGTCGCCTCGATCCCTTGTGCTGGTTCATCTATTTTCGAAATTTAAACCTCCCCCTAACTATTACTGCGAATCTTTTCCCTCCATTAAATGCTGGACAACCTATAAAAGAGGGAAAGTCCTCCCATTTTCTCTTTATGCATTCTGATCTTTGAGCTTTTTAGAGAGAGAGAGAGAGAGAACGAGATTCACGGTTTCTTCAAAGAAAAATCCTTCTTCCTTTTAAACCTCTTGGAGTCTTCACGATGGTGCTAGGGTTTTAGTGATTTTACAGAAGCAGTCTCATCCTCTGTTGATTCTATTCCAATATTGCAGGTATAATTCGTTTCCCTTTTTCTGGGGGCTCTGAGCGATCTCCTCCCCGCCACCACAAGAAGTCTCTGAAGATACCAAAAAGTACACGTGACTTAGCGAGCGGTAAAGTGCTCGATAGTAGGGTCAAAACCATTC
This sequence comes from Lobelia cardinalis, assembly GCA_028566635.1. Lineage (NCBI taxonomy): Eukaryota > Viridiplantae > Streptophyta > Magnoliopsida > Asterales > Campanulaceae > Lobelia > Lobelia cardinalis. Next base: position 17,020,076 of record JAOWAN010000005.1, read on the forward strand.
AGATATCAACACTTAGCAGGATACTTGGAGTATAATTCCATGGATTGCGACTATTATTACGTTCGACATGCGAGCAAAGCAGTGGAAGACCTCTCAGCGAGATAAGGGGATGTAAGTCTCCCCTGTCACAAGGAGAGCACAAGACTAAGGTGGGTACACAAAGCGACAATAAGCCCTTACATTATTGCTCAGCCTTAGGCTAAGAGAGATTTAGGAGTAAACCTCCCCATTGATCGACGACCTACATTGCTCGATACTTGGCGAGCATATAAGCGATCAATATAGCTCGAGACTTTGGGAGCAGATCGACCGTTCACGACACATGCGAGCAATATTGCTCGAGAATCTGTGTCAATCTAAGAGAATCTCCACTAATTAATACAGAATATCTCATAGATATCCTTTTCTATTCTAACTCTGATTGAGTTACCGTATTTGAGTTTAAATAGAATCCTAGAGGAAATATACTTTCATGTAAATATGGAAGGTGACTGGATTCCTTCTCAAGCAAGGATTAGGACTCCTCACGCTCCTATAAGTATAAGCCCTACCCCGTAGGCACAAGGTACGCTCTCTATTGCCCCTAAACTCTCCGGTGAATCTTCTTGTTTTAATAACTGAACTTGAGCCTGATTGTCACGCCAGAGCGGTTTAGCAGGGCCACCCCCTGCTCTTTAATGGTGTTTCTGTCTTGCAGGTTCTGTAGCCGCCGTGACCACCAACAGCCGTCGCCTAGCTCGTCGGAAAAAGTGTGCATCATCAGTCCCTCACTGATCGCTCATCGGGCAGCCATCGGTCGGACAACCATGAGAGGCGTAAGCATGGTCTCTCAATCTCCCCACCTGAAGCCTCTTGGCTATGAGAAGGATGGGTTCAGCCCATGTTTCTGGATGGTGGGATTAGCCTGGCTCAGAAGATGGGAGAGTGACCCCTTTGACCAATGTAAACTTGGTGGCTGCCAGAGGAACTCCTGCAGAGGTGGCTGGCTTGGAAGTGATCCGTAGGATCTGCTCTTCCGCTTCTGTGGCGTGGATGAAAGATCTGATCATAGAGCTGACCTTCGGGCGAGGAGGTATTGGCTTGATGGAGGATGTCGTTGTTCTAGCCTCTTTTTTGTTTGATTCTTCAATGGCTTCATTAATGATATCCCTTTTTCCTTAGGCGGCCTCTTCAATGTGTTGATAGCAAGAATGAGAGGCGAAGAACTTGGCTCTGGAGAATGAGAAAAATGAGCTGTTTTGTGCTAATGTAAAGCTGGAGAGGGACTTGAAGGTCCAGATTGATATGGTAACGCTGAGGGAGAAATCTCTGAGGGACTCCCACAAAAAGGTCTAGGAGTTGTCTGACCAGTTGGAGGCGGAGACGGATGACCGCTCGAGGGAGAAGAATCAGGCTTACGCTGAAGAGTTAAGGCTAAAAAAAAAGGTAACCAGGCTGCAAGGAGAGCTGACGCGCTTGCGGACTGAGACAGATGAGGTTGTGGCGGCTATGATCACGGACTATAAGGCCTCCCAGGAGTTTGAAGACTTCTGGATGAAGAAAGCTGAGCCGACATACAACGTGGGCAGGCTTCATATCTACAGGGTGGCTGCTACTTCAGGGGCCAAGTTGGAGGATTTAGTATCCTGGATGCATAGCGATCAGACAGGGGAGGCCGCCAGGCGTGGGCACGTTTTGGTCTCTTTCGATGAAGGGGACCTTAAAGCCATTGCAGATAATGATGTTAAAGATATTGCTCGCCTGGATTTCCCCTGAAGTTCTGGTCCCCAACTTGATCTCCCTTATGGCCGGTCCGTCCTCTCATGAGGTGGTCCCTGATTAATCTCCTGTAGAGAATTTCACTGAAGTCCCTTATGAGGCCGCCCTTGAAGATATCCTCGTCACTCCTATGCCCGATGAGAACATTTCTTTGGATGTGATGGAGGAGTAGCCTGCTGGGGAAGGAGAGGTCATTGTTGAGTCCTGAAGAAGTTTTGTCTTGGCCGTTAACGAAGAACTGAAACATTCTATTGTTGTGTAACTGAGGTAATAGTATAAAGCTATCAGCGGCCAATTCACAAACTCTCATCCCAAGACCATCTCCGAATTTCTTCTTCCACTCCTTATGTCAAGCTTAATTTGGCAGCACTTGTTCAACCAATTAATCGCACTATTTTGAAAGCTGAACATAGTGACACAAAACTTTCAGTGGGAGGACAAGCTTCATGGGTATGAGCTCTTTTTTGGAGATCGCTTCTATCTGCTCGCCCCTTTTTGGAGATCGTCTCTATCTGCTCGCCTCTTTTTGGAGATCGCCTCTATCTCCTCGTATTAGTCTGACAGTTTGATGCTCTTTTGACATGTAATGTTGATGTAACTAGCTATCCCACTCCTCATTGTCCTTAGATTGTAAGAGATTCTTGATTGATGAATGAATATGAACATTTTTGCTAGTATTCTCTTTGAATTCATTTTGTTTCAAAAATTACCAAAATATTTTTGAGTGAGAGCGATAAATGAGGAACGATCAGTGAGGAGCAATCAATGAGGAGTAGAGTGCGATGTAGTTGTCCCCCTGTTAGCAATTTGGAGCGGTTGACTGCCATGTTGGTTGTCCTCCCAGTTAACCTACTATAGGATCAACACTTAGCGGGGAGGTGATGATGTAGATAGACGGACAAGAAGTAAATTTTTAGGGCGATCATCCTAGTCGCCCGTTGGGTAGATCGCTAGACAGGCACTTAGCTCATGGGCCCAAGCGATATGCGACCTTCCTTAAATTGGGCTAGCTCGATAAGCTTTACCCAGTTGGGCCAGCCATTGAGCCTGAGCTCTTCAAATACATTTTGGGATTTAACATGATTTTACCTAAATTTCGTTCACACATACATACACAAAAATAACATCTCGAAAAAAACATAATAGTTTTCTATCTAATAATTAAGGCCTGCTATAAGGCATGTACGCTATGATACTATTACCTTACCTCCATCTTAAACACATCTTTTCATCATTTGATCAATCTTTTATCAAGTAAATTTAATTTTTTGCTTAATATATAATTTTAAACTCTAGAATTTCAAATATTAAAATATTGTTAAATTAAAATGAAAAATTATTATATTAATAATTTATTTTCATAAATAATTAATAAAAATTAACTAAGAGGATGAAACTGAATGTTATGAGACGGGGGTTTTGATTAGCATTTTCCAATTAATATTATCTTTATATACATTTTTATTTGATCAATATCTATTGATGCAAGTACTCTATATTCATAATACAATTTTTAGTTTTTGATTTAACACTATTTATAGTAAAAGTTACTTTAAATCTCAATTCTTAAATATTTCAATCTTATTCATTTATTTTAAATATTATTCCATTTATTTTTTAATTTTCATGCTCCCATTTTTTAATTCAAAATATTTATATAACTAACTTTTAAACTTACAAATTTTTATAAATTTAATTAGAATATATTTTTTTTCAAAATTTAATTTTTATATTAATTAAAATGTTAAATTTTAAATTAAATTTATTTCAAACATTGTATATTCGACCATAAACACGTACATACACTGAAATATTGTATTGTACAAATAGCAAAAATGATCCTTGTACGCTAAAAATGTTTGAAAAAATTCCTCAATTTTAAATTGCTTAATCAAACGCAATTGCTCTTAAACTCTAATTTCAGACCAATTAAATTTGGGATAGAAATAAGCGTGCATAACACTTGCGATTGACGTAACCAAAAATATCAGATTCACTCATTTTTTTCGTCTTTTTACTTATTTTTGGTGTAAATAATGAAAAATAATAGATCTGAAGGAGAACATGAGTGAATGTGATATTTTTGTTTTTGCCATTATTAAATGTCATATATGATTATTTTTATTTTAAATTTAAATTTAATTTAATTAAAATTTAAATTTAAAACCAATTGCGAGTGATTTTTTCACTATATTGATAAAAATTGAACAATTTTAATAAACTTTTTTTTTCAAATATTTTTGCAAAAAAGTTGATTGCAGGCCAACACTATCCATTCGATTTATTACTCCTCCCAATAATTTCCTCATAACCCATACTTTTCCTGTCTCTTTTATTTTGTCATCTACGTATATATCCTGTCTCCCCTCCACCTGCTCTACCTACTCTACTCTACTCTACTCTACTCTACTCTACGGAGTTGTATAGCATACAGCATACTCTCCATTTTGTAGCCAACACACACACACACACACACACACACACACACACACTACTTTCTCTCTCTGAAGAACTATTCCAACCTTTTTGCCACTTCCCACTTTACTCTCTCATCTAATAATGGAGTCACGGTCAGAGAATGAATGGCTGAAAACCCCAACTCTGTCTTCCTTTCCTGCTGCACTTGCTTGTAAGTTTTCTCACTATTCTCTGTGCCCACTTTTCCCTCCCAATTATGTGCCCTCTCTCCTTGCTCAATCTTCATACATTCTTGTTTGCTGGTTGTGTTTCTTAATTTAGTTCTAATTGGGTGTTTAAAAAAAAAAAAACTAATTTCTGCTCTTGAGTTTTGAAGGTATATTTTCTTTTCCTTCTTTGCTACCCCTAGTTTCTCCATTGTCAACTTGAAATTAATTATGTTACTGAGTCTTCTCTACTGTTTGCAATGGAATTATTTTCTTGATATAAAATACAAAACAGAGCTGTTGACCCCTTTTAATCACTGGACCCGGTAGGGGAATTAATATAATGAGAAGTCCTTTGTTTCCATTGTCCCTCTTGTTCATGTACCGGATTTTTCTGATTTGAACTTATCTAATGGAGTAATCCTGGAATTCCTTCCTTTCTTCTTTAGTTATGTTGTAATCATTGTTGCAGCATCTAATTTTAGGAGGACGTTCTTTTTTTAAGGTAAAATTAATGGCTTGTATCTATCTGTCCCATGTGTTTGATTTAATTAAAATTATTTCACAGTGATTTAGGTGGACAGGCGTGAGAAAAATGGCCTAAAAACCATGACTGAAGAGGTATTCTTTTGAAAATGGTTAATTGAATTGGTTGGAGTTGATTATGGTGTTTCAAGCTTTTGTTGATTTGGGGTGAGTTGCTAGATGTTATTGATTGCTGAAAAGCTCTAAGCTAGGAGGGTTTTACTTGATGGAGTTCTCGTCATCATCTTCGTCGGGGTTGTCAAAAAGGGCGAAAACTGCTGGAGTTGTTAGTGTTTCGTGTTTGGTCGATGGCTGCAATTCGGATCTCAGTCAATGCAGGGAGTACCATCGGCGTCATAAAGTATGTGCCGCCCACTCTAAGACTGCAAAGGTTACAATTGGTGGCCGAGAACAACGATTTTGTCAGCAGTGCAGCAGGTAAATTTTATCATGGATGTTTCTAATGAACTCTATAAAACTGCTTCTTCAGTTTTCATAACCAGACATTTGCTATGGACTGATGGAGTTTTTATTTTATTTTTATCTGCATTATAATTCTATTTAATTTATCAAAGGGTGATATACCAGGAGTTCCCAAGGGCAGATCAACACTACATCACCTCATCACCACATATAGCATAGTTAAACACCAAAATTATGTCTAGGGATTGTGAAGATTGTACGCGCCTATAGTATAATCTTTGTAGATTGGCATTGTGAAGATTGTACGCGCCTATAGTGTAAGAGTAATGCTACATAGCGGACATTCACCTAAATTGTCCTCAGATAGATATCATTGTAGATTGCATCAGAAACTGTTGAGATTATGTGTGTCTATAGTGGAGTATAAGAGTTATGCTACATAGTACATTCACAAAAAATTAAGCCCAAAATGGTTTTGTGCGTGCATCAGGTGTTCAGGAATTCTAGGCTTAAGCTTTAATGTACACTATTAAGCCTATTTGTGGGTATTTTCTGTTTATGTAGCATGTTCCTAGTATAAATGCTCATCTTGCAAATCTTCGATTGGTTAAATTGTTATTCTAGGCATAAGCTGAATATATCCTATTTCCTTAATTTAAAAAGAAAACAATCCTTTTATTAATGGTTCATCACAAATTAGCTAGGCTCCCTTTATTGCAGAGAGTGCGAGGAATCAAAGTATGCAGTCGTATCCTGCAAGGAGAGAGGAGAGAAAGAACTTGCAGACCGAATATTAGACAGACTCTTACGATACTTCACTAAACCTTGGTATTTTGTAGGTTTCACTCGTTGGTAGAGTTTGATGAAGGAAAACGAAGCTGTAGAAAACGCCTAGATGGCCACAACCGTCGTCGAAGGAAGCCTCAGTCAAATTCCATATCCAGAACCTCTGGAATGCTTATCTCTGGTCAACAAGGTTTGCTTGTCATTTCAATAAATTATAAATGATGCTCTTTAAGTATTTTAAAAGGTAATGCAATAGCATGAAAAGCTATTGAACACCAAAATAAATGGGGATTTTCTTTTATCATAGGCACTACACTTTTGTCATTCAGTAACCCACAAGTGCACCCAAGTGCGGTAGTTAGAGAGGCAGCTTGGGCCGGAGCGGCCAAACCTCAGGATGAGCCAGCGCTATTAAACAGCCACGGAGCTATAAACTACACTGACAAGCACAACATATTTCCAGAGTTATCAGCTCACAGCTACAAAGGAGTAAACCAGCTTCAGTTCTTACAAGGCACTGATCGCATTAATCTCCCCGAAGTCTCATCCGGAAGCTTAAGTCGAGCCGGTAACTCTGATCATGCTCTCTCTCTTCTGTCATCAGCGCCAACTCAAACCAGGGATATGGCTTCGAGCCAAATGGTGCCAACTCAGTCATTGATACACAACCTTCAGTTTAGTGGGCTTGGCCGTTTTCCCTACACACAGGAAACGGAAAGCAAGGGACTGTCTGACTCCAACGCTAACCACAATAATACCACTCTCCAATTCCAGGGAATGTTCCATGATGTGACCGATGTCTCACCTGTGGGCGGGACTCAGCAAACACTCTCATTTAGGTGGGAGTAGTTTGTAAACCTTGGAATGGAATTTTGGTTCTGAGGTTGGAAATGTTAATTATCCTGTAAACATTTTACTACGAGTACTGTTATTTGTAAATGTATCTGTTATTTGAGGCCTTTGGCTACTCTATTTGGATTGTAGTTCTTGATTAAATTTAAATGTTTCTCAAGAATGGGCGTGAAATTTGGTACATGATGTGATGTATTTTCAATCCGTGGCAGCTAAGGGCTAGTTGTGCAAGTCCTCGGATTCTTAGTAGTAGCTTTTGACATCCGAGGCCAGGGACTAGGGTCTTCCCCTATAATAGTTCGCCCCCTCGCCCCACTGAATCATAATAGTGCATAACTACGTACATTTGATAATGGTGGGATCAGGAGTGTAATATGGTGTGATATAGTGTTATATGACACTGTTCACTATATGAGATGAAGTGGGATGAGTAAATATGAAATTTATATTAAAATATCTTTTTTGCCCTTGAATATGAAAGGTTGTGATGAGTACAGGCTCAATATACTAAGCCCAATTTCAGCCCAAAGTTCAAAGCCCAAGAGATCGGCCCACCAACGGTCCAACCACGATTCAGGAACACACAGGGCGGCCAGAAGGTTAGCCCAACGGGCGGCCTCGTGGTCGACCTCCATGCCCGGATAAGCAATTGCCAAACTCCAAGAAGACCGCCACGCAACGCACTTAACACAAGTCCGCCTTGAAGTGTTTACTAGGCGGTCACCCAACATGCCCGTCGTTCTTCCGCATTCACTGCAAGAAGGGCGGCCTATCGTCACTTGCCTCCCCTGACTGCAACACAAGTCAAACTTACATAAATGACAGCTGTAAGACTTTCCTTATCCAAGACCAAGTCCTCCGTCAGTCAACCTAGGAGATAATCACGCCTGCAATTACTCCACGACGGAGGTTACACCCTCATCTCGCCGGACAAAAAGGAAGGATTAATTCTAGCTAAACGGTTGTCTTACCATCAATGGCTATCCACTCAACACCTATAAAAGGCCCTCTGACAGGACCTTAAGTATCTGCACTTTCTCATATACTGAATTGCTGTCCAAGCACACACACGCACTCACTGCATTCATAAGCATCTGTGAGCAACCCTCTTTACGTTTTCCTCAGAACTAATTATGGTTCCACAGCCTTTCCCTACGGGAACTTACTCTCACGCCGGAGCGTACGAGCGAGGCCAAGTCTTGCTCATCACGTTAGGTGTTTTCTGTCTTATTTCTGATTAGCAGGTGGCACGGAGGATCAACTTGGAGCCACTATCCAGCTGACACGTGGATTGAGACTATCCGGGCTCGATCAGGTTGATTGTAATTTATAATATTTAAATGTGATGTAAAAGGTTTGAATGTGAGGAGAGAATATAAAAGAGGAGAGAGAATGTGATGTGAAATGTTTGAATTGATTTATGTGAGTATATAGATATAGGAATAGTAGATGGAAAATGAGTAATGTTTGAAATGTGATATTGAATGATACGTAACGAAGTGAGAAGTTAGTGATCAAGTTTTACCATATTAACCATGTGTTCAAGTGGAGCGATATTGAATTCGTGATCCGACCATTACAAATTGACTTGTCAATCATACATTGACTGCGAGATTTTTAAAATAACTTGTTTAAGTGATGAGTCCCACATTTTTTAAATCACACACCTCATATGTTTAACACCTCATTTTGTAACATAAGTTTGCATAATCTTATTGTGCTGGGTAGTATTAGAGAAATCCATAAGATTTACTTATCCGGCGAACAAAATAGCTACCTTTAACATTTTCACATTCGCTACAATTTTGACAAAAATACCCTTGTTATTAAGGACCCCTAAAATTTTGCATCCGTCCAATGGTCATAAGTTTGCGAAACTTGGAGCACGAGCTACAAAATATGTTGTGAGAAATTTCAAATTTAGAAACGGATAAAAATGTCAGTAAAGATGGTATATCTCATAACTGGATTCTAATATGCCAAGTAAAAGACCTCTATTGGGTAATTCATCAAACACAGGCTACAGCGTTCTTTAAAAACTGCCAAGAAAAATACGACATTTACAACAGCCAACTTATGGAGCAAAATTCACGGAAGATCTTTGTGCAAAATTCAAAATTACCTGCTGAAACGGAGAAGAATCAGATTCAAATCGTATCCAGCTTGATGAGGACTTTCCTAAAAACTTTCAGAGGATTCCGAAAGAAGGGCTACAGCCAGGGAAATTCGAAAAAAGAAA
>JAOWAN010000005.1:17042734-17056908 GCA_028566635.1 Lobelia cardinalis
TTGGGGATGAAATTTGATATGTGATCGGATATTCTCCGTATTCACGGTATTCCCATATTGCACGAAATTTGACTCGTGATCCAGGCCTAATCGTCCTGTTTGGTTTTTGAAATTTTAACGTAATTTATTGTTAAAGTAATTATTTAGCATATAAGTATTGTATTTTAGATTCTAAAATTTCAATTATGTAAGATTATCAAGTAATCAATATCTTTTTTTATAACTCGACGATAACTAGTCAATTCTTATAAAAATTTGGTCAAAATTTGATTTAGTTGATTAAGAAAAAGTCAAAAATAAGGTTCCCATTTAAGGATGGAGGGAGTAGTATTTTAGTTTTGCTTAAGCAGTTGATGGAATTTGAAATGTGAAGTGATGAAAATCCACATGCTATGTAATAAGTGCAACCTATTTGGTTTTGCTGCTAGTTGAGCAGCTATTACTTATTTGGATATTGTATTAAAATGTGGCATTTTCTTTTTCTTAAAAGAAATAATTGTATCCAATATTATGTTGTATATGCAGTTTTCCGTTAGGGGCTAAATGTTATTTATCCTCGTAACTTTCAAGTTGTTACAGTTAGAGAGTCTCTTTGGAGTAACACGAGGATTCCTGCGATGTATAGATAAGTTTATGAAATTGTAAGTTTGAAGAGACTAGCAGGACTCATAAAATTCTGAAATGTGAAATCATACTTCGAATCAATAGTTAAGAAGCCACGGGAGTTACTTTGTTAAGCTTCTGTTCTATGATCATAACACTTTTTTTCTGAATGAGGCTGTTGATGTATGGAGGTAATGTCTTGCATGTAGGTTACAAGGCAGAACCAGTTACCAGTTTCTAAGCACGAGCTCCATCCAAGTTCATGGAGTTCATTGTCATACATGTAAACGTTAATATACCTTATGCTCTCAGATTCTCACTGTAGTGTTGGTAGCTATGTACGTGCTTCGAAATGTGTGGTGTGTGTGTGGGGGGGGGGGGAGGGGGTTGCAATATCTATTAAGGGCTCAGGACATAGAAGAGTTTATAAATGATCCTATTCTTCCATCGCATGAATCTTTTTTTCTTACCTTACTTCAATTTTATTTGTATCAGAATGCTTTTAACCATACTTTGGTTGGACTTTGGAGTGTCATTCTTTTAGCAATGAAATAAGATTTAGTCATAGCCTTTTAGAACCAGAGTACCAACAGTAGACAAGGCTTGTTTATGGACACTGAGCTGCTTTTCCATTCCAAATTCAGGATATAATATCAATGATCTGGTTCAAGAAGCTCAAACCCGGTGGTTAAAGCCGGCAGAGGTGCTATTTATATTGCAAACTCATGAGGAAAGCCAGATTACACATGAGCCCCCTCAAAAACCAGCTAGTAATCCTCTATTCTTGAATTTTAGTGCTCATTCTGTTGAAAGCGTATGGCAAATGTATGTTCTTTCTGTTGCTTTTGCGTTATACTCTGTGGATACTCAACAGGTGGATCGCTGTTCCTTTTTAACAAGAGGGTACTTCGGTTTTTTCGTAAAGATGGTCATAGTTGGCGTAGGAAGAAGGATGGAAGAACTGTTGGTGAAGCACATGAACGTCTCAAGGTTTTTGCATCTTTCACTCTGATGCATGTTATAGTATTTGTGAGATCTTAGAACTAATGACTATTGTTGACTTTGTCATCTGAAGAATCAAACAGTGTAATGCTTGATGAATTTTGCTACATTCAAGCTTTTATACACACTAGAACAGAGGCCCACTCTATGTGTGTGCGAAAAAAAATATTCAACAAATAAAAATCAAGTAAATTAATAGTAATAAAAAAATAAATAGAGTAGAGTAAATATTTTAAAGCTATGTTATGTTTAAAATTGATTTAAATGCAATTTTAGGAAATATGTGGGAAGTTTATAAGCCCTTTGACCAATAACATTTTGTGTAAATGCCAATTTGTTTCATTTGTATCAAAAGGAAAAAAAGTAAATGTCAATGGTAAACCATTTGCGTAGGTTATGGGAGTAACCACCCACCATGTAGATCAGGGGGAGAGTGTGAAGGATCTTCCTTTTCTGTCTTTTTGAATTTAGTAGGTTGGATCTTTTGATAGTTTACAATAGGGGTGATTATCTATTAGAGAAGGGTGAATTTGGCAATTGAAAAACGGGCCTCATTTTGGACAAAAAAATTTCCTCTTTTGCCCTTGTATGATAAAAGGTGTAAGTGTTAATGGTTTGGGTAATAAAGGTAATTACCATATTATGAAAGGGGCAAATATGTATTTAAAGAGTTTCGTTTTGGGGGCTCCCCCTTTATAGTATTAGATATAATATGAGATATTACTTTGCCAAAGATCTAGTCATCTTTTGGGGGGTGCAGTTATTCAACTCTAAATGCATGTGTTCTCAATCGAGGAAGGTTCATTTGTTTGCTTGTGTCATGTCCCAGCCTTTGATGTGGCATTGTGGCACTTGGTTTTGGTAGCTGTAAATGAATTCCGGAGGGACTCTTTGTTAAGGACGAAGAGTCAAACACAATAACTAATATGTGGGTTAATTACATTTCATTAGCCTATATGAAAAGCTTAAGTTAGACAAAAGCTCAATCATGTATGTTGTGCTTTAAGTTTTAAACTCCTCATCGAGCTGTAACTCCAGTTGAACTTGGGGACAAATTATTATGTGCTAAACAGGGTGCTAACTTGCAGGCTGCGCGCTAACACCAGGATGACTTGAACACTAGTACCTTTTATAAGTAGATTCTGTGACCATATAAAGGAAACACTACTTCTAAAAGCCGAAGCTATTAGACAAAGGGCCCGATATTGTGTATCAGGGCTTAACATTTTAGATAGTACCTCACCTATGACATGTTTTCAGATTAGTACCCAGAACTGGCCCATAGGAATAACTTTGGTACTTCTGCCAATAATATTAGATCCGGGTCAAAAAGATTAGGGAATGCATCATGTGCAATAATGTATAACTGCTTTTCCTTCAATGAGATTTCATCCCCTTATCCTTGTTTTGAAGCCAGCTATTTTCCTACTTGTAAAATGCTATGATGGTTTACAAATTAAGATTACAAAAAAAGAAGAAAAGTGACTTTCTTGAATAAAAAAATTGTCCCCATTTTCCCCCTTTGATGATGAATATTTTCTTTTAGTGATTCTGATTTTATTTATTTTTTCGATGAACCATCAAAGGGCATTTACTAGATATTTTTTGTTTTGTCTAGGTTGGAAATGTAGAAGCTTTAAATTGTTATTATGCACATGGGGAGCAGAATCCAAATTTTCAGAGACGTAGCTATTGGATGTTGGATCAGTGAGTATACCTAATTTTTTTCTGCTTCTTAGCTTTTCGTACTATTGTTGTTTAAAGTACTATTATGGGATGTGGCAGTTTGACAAGATTTGTCCTAGTGGATACCACAAATTCTTTTGAGGCCAAAAATGATGGTGATTTTTTAAGTGATCTATGTTACCATTCAGTTGTATATGTTTTATGGCCTCTCCCTATGTATTCCCTCCGTTCCTTTATTAGTGTCCCATTTTGACTACGCACAAATAATTAAAAAAAATGATCGGAAGATTTTGAAATTAAGGAAATTATAAGTTATTTTACTAGATTGCCCTTCTATACAATGGAGTAATTAGTGAAAGTTCTGGATATTGTTGGAATTTGTTGGAGTGTAAGTATGCTGTTTAACAACTAATAAGGGTAGGATTAGAAAATAAATGTTAATTGCATAATATATAGGAACAAGAGAAAAGAGTCAAAATGGCACACTGAGTACTGAAATGTGCAAAACTATATTTATAGTTAGTTGCCATTAAGCTCTTCCTTCCTACATTCATTGTCCATACCATACTAATATATCCAATTTCCTTGTTTTCTTTCTTTGTCTGGGCAGGGGACATGACCACATTGTTCTCGTTCATTACAGAGACATAAGCATAGTAAGTTTCTTGTAATTGGATTTACAGATAGGTAGAACTTGTGAATGTCATTGCGTACTGGTACCTCTTCCCATCATCTCACATTGATCAATCTGCTTTTGTTTACGTCATTCATTTTAGATTGTCATTTATTAGTGTTCAGAAAGCATATTAAACCGTCACTCTGTAGATGGAACACCTATTGCCTTGAGGTGCTTATTATTCTATTAAGATTTCTATCCCCCAAACTCTGCCTGCAGAAATAAGCAGTCAGTTGATCACAAGGTCTAGCGTGCGGTCATCTACCAACTTTCCAGCTGGTAGGTTGGAGATGGAGTCATAGATGCCAAAGGCATAAAACAAGAGGCAGAAGAGAGGTACCTGGTGACACAAAAGTGAGGCGAGGCGAAAGGCGAGAAAAGCAACATACAGGAATAAAAGAATTATTTATATATATGTATCATAAAGGACAAGTATATTTGAAATTATCTTGACAGTAACATTCAACATCCACTAAAACTTCAAACAAGAAATAAATAGTACTGCAATTAGAAAGTCATATGAAAGGAAAGGGCTAAAACTTTAAACTTTCCAAACTCGCCGCTCGGCACTCGCTTTTGCCTGGAAGAAGAGAAGTGACAAACGCCCCCGGGCAGTCACTTCTCGCCTGAGCCGATCCCCTTTGTCACCTTTGACAACTATGGATGGAGTCTTAATAAATTTGAATCTGTTGTGGTTATGAGGGTAAGGAAAAGTTTGGCAAAGGAGTAAGCTATCACCTATTAAGATATCATCGCTTAAGATATTTAGTCATTTAAACAAAAATGATTAAAATAAAAAAAAAAATCTGCAGTTAATTACTTGACCATTCATAACTTCAATTAATAGGAGACCGTTCTTTCTTTAATATGTCACCTATTGGTTTAATTGATGTAACTGCATATAAAAACAGTTGTTTTGTTTGGTTCTTTAGCTTTGTTCTAATGCATTCATAATTTGCAGGGAAGGCACAATGCAGGATCGTTGTCAGTACTGTCATCAGGATCTTCTAATTTGATTCAGAGTCCCTGCTCCAATACTACTCAGCTTCCAGCAACTACTGCTGTTGTTAGTGAACCTGTAGAATCTTATGAGAGTACATTTAGTCCATCTTCTATAGAAGTTAGTTCAGATGTAGTCATCAAGGGTAATGGGACAAGTTGCTTTGATGGAACTGAATTTACTGTGAAAACTGATGGTTCACCTGAGCTTGAAATTAATCAGGCACTTAAAAGGCTCGAGGAACAGTTGAGTTTGAATGATGAGAACTTGAAAGATATTGGCCCTTTCTACATTGAGAATGATAATTCATATGATCTAGATTATGATTTACGTGAGCAAAGTTATAGAACTACTGAGATGCAAGATGGCTCAAACAATCGTGGGTTGCAACAATATGCAGGTTTGTGCCAAATATTGGTACTCAGAATCGTCAAAGTTACATTCATATCCCACTATCATAGGATAGATTATTAAAGACAGTTGGCCTCGTTCATGTGGTTTTGTTAGTTGATTACATTAAACATTTCTGAATCACTTTTTCTTTGCAGATTAAAGATTCAATTATATGATATTTAGTGAATAACTCATGTGCTAAATAACCTTAGTTCTTATTAATTGATTTTTTGGCGAGATTCTTATACTGCCAAGGGACTAGATAAATAGTACCTTGCTGATTCGACAGCCAAACCAGGTTGACGTTGACGCACAAAATTTCTGATAAAGGCCTAATGTTTCTAGGTTGAACTTCTAATGAAAGGTTGAAGACCAATATGCACCATGCTATTCTACCTGGCTCTAGTTGCCCATGACCTTATTAGCTAGGTTAAGGTACCCGCCTTGGCCTTCTGTATCTATCTGCATGGTTTAGGGCTTGCATTTTGGAGACTAGAAGTCTCAATGGATAGATGGTGGGACTTGTCAACAAGTTAAAGAGCAGCAAAGTTATCTAGGTTGAAGATCTTATTATTTATCTTTCTATTTTTAGGGGAATTTGTAGTTATGGGGTTATTATTGATCAGTACTCTTTCTTTTTCCCAAACTCCTCTCACCTTTTTGAAGGACTGAACTTTAGTAGAATCAAACTTCTATGTAACCTAACTTCCATTTTCGAACAATTAGAAACGAATGAGTTCTCTTGCCCGGTTGCACAAATATTAAATTAAGAATTATTAGTATAGCCGTCAAATGAATTTGGAGAATTATTAGTATAGCCTTCAAATGAGAACCTAATTATCGTAGGAACCGTGAGAACCAACATAGATTCAGTAGCATTGCTCTTTGATTCCGTATGTATTTGTTTTAGATTCTGCAGATTTTTTTTTTTTTTTGAAACTCTGTGGAATCTTAGGTGGTTCTCACGGTTCCTACGATATTTAGGTTCCTAGTGAAGCAAGACCTTATATATATATATATATATATATATATATGTATATATATCATGGAAAATTGGTGTCAAAATCAGCTTACCTGGATAACTGTTTCTATACAAGTCAGTAATTGAATGTGTGAGTAGACTTGTTAATTGTTATGGTTACTATCAATAGATTGCACTGAGTTTTCAGCACTCGAATTTCTGTAGGTTTTGTAGATGAATTGGAAACTGGAATCTGCCATGCTTTGAGATGTGGACATCGGATTTATTTCGGAACACATTTGTAAAACTCTTTCAATTTACACTTCAAATAATGGATTACCTATGGTGTATCCAAGTTGATCTCACAGAAAAGTATATCTGCATCTGTTCGTTTGTTTTGGTCAAGGGTCGTATAATTAAGAAAAACAAGTGATGAGATGGGAAAAAATTAAGCGGGCTTTAACCATTATTGCTATAGCTTCTCATCACCTGTGGAATGAAGTTATTACTTTACTTCGCTTCTTATTGGCTCTTTTGAGTGTGATTCTAGATCTCTGGAGAGGATACTTCCTCATTCTTTGCATGACATCACTCCCACACACCCCCTTGGCCCCTGCCCGCAAGGTGCAAGGTCATTATCCTTGGCTGGGAACTTCGGACACGATCCTATCTATTTTTGTGCCGTAAAACCTGTTCCTGTGTTTTGTTAGTTGTGTCTATCTCAATGGAGATATAATGAAACTCATTGTAGGTGACAACAAGGACGTGCATCAGTATCACCAGCAGTTGGAGGACGAATTCACAACTGTTAGAAATGAAGCGTTAAATTGGAATGAGATACTAAACTATGGTGGAACTTCTCAGAGTGTAGCGCCACATGAGAAGTTTTCTTACACATCAGATGAAAATGTAAGTCTGTTCCGGTGGCCTCCATAAAACTAATCTCTTTCATTACGCTCCTAGGAATTTTTTATCATGGAATGTGGACATAAATATGATGCAACTTGGTTTAGTGCAGTCAAGTTGGAAATTTTTACCAGCTAACCAACAAGTTGCCTTCTCAAAATTGTATCTCGTGTTTCCTCAGTAGTGGTAATAGTTTGTTCTTGATACAGGGAGTGGCTCTACCTCCATCAAGGCTGCAGTCAGTGGACGAGCAAGTAAAGTACCATTCTCAAAATATTGAAGCAAATACTGTCTGTAAGTGTGATGTTTTTCTAGCTCTGCTAGTAATTTGAATTTGTATATACATAATCTTATCAACTTCTTAACCTATAAATTTTATCGTCAACAATGCTCCCTCGATTGGAAGATTTAAAATTCCCTGCATATTCTCTCAGTTCCACAATTAACACATGAGAACAATCCAGATTACTATCCAACTCTATATGATCAAGGTCAGATAGAAATTCCTCTTGAAGCTGATTCAAGTTTAACCATTGCAAGAGAGCAGAAATTTACAATCTGTGAAGTATCCCCAGAATGGGGTTATGCCTCTGAGGCTACAAAGGTACATTGATGAAACTCCATACTTGAACTCCTTTTGCTTTTGAGGTTTGATCCCTTATGAGGGAGTCATCTCTGGCTAATAAATAGGCTTGTGAGATGCGAATGATGCTTTTGGAATATATGGTAATCAACTGTCAAGCTTGTCTAGTTAAGTGAACAGCTTCTTTCTTTGATCTTGTAAAGCATTATATAAGTTGGTTGTTTTGGGTGAGGAATACATAGTACTTATTGATCAACACTCGGCTGAGAGTGATATGATGGTATATAAGACCCTGTGAATTAGTGTATTTCTTAAATTATCTTAACTTTTCTCACACTGCCTATGCACATGCTTTTGTACTTCTGCAGCTAAAATTCTTTCCATTGTCTGTTTACTTGAGATCATGTGATCGGCGTATACTAGTAAAGCTAAAGGGGAAGTTTTATAGGACAGCTAGGCTTGCGCTATTGTACGAAACTGAGTGTTGGGTTACTGAGAAGGAACATGCTAACAAGATGAGTGTAACGGAAATTCGAATGCTTAGATGGATGTGCGCTAAAACTAGAAAAGATAGAATTCTTAATGAACAAATTCGAGAAACTGTAAAAGTAGCTCCTATAGTAGAGAAAATGAGAACCGCCTAAGATGGTTTGGTCATATACAACGTCGGCCCCCTTAGTGCTCTGGTTAGGAAGTGTGATGATATTATTCTTAGTCAAGCTAGGGGTAGGCCAAAGTTAACACGGACATCGACGGAAAGACATGAAAGACTGCGATCTATATGGTGACTTGGCATTGGATCGTGTGGAATGACGAAAAAGGATTCATGTAGCTGGTCCCAAGTGATTGGGATTAAGGCTTTGTTGTTGTTCTTGTTGCATGTTTACTTGAGATGTTGTCTATAGACATCCAAATTCCTGTTCAAGGAGGAGCTTGGTTAAGCAGAATATGCTAAACTACTTGACCATCAAATTGTTATATAATCTCCCAGTATTGGGAAATAACTTTTTCTTGAATAACTGTAGTGTAGAAGGTCCTGTTCGCTTAGCTTTGTGTTCTCAAACCAGTACTTTGTGTTCATCCTCAGAAATCTTAAAATATGGTGCAATTTAAGATACGTAATACTCTATAAGGCAATAGTTATAATAATTGTCATTCTTAAAAATGATTTCCCAAAATTACAACTACTCTCTTACTGCCTTCATTCCCGAAGAATTCTCCACACTTTCGTCAATGAAAGTAGCAGAGATGTTATATTTGTAGATTACATGTACACATCTAATTATTAAAATACATCCGTGTAGCATCATCATTAAATGTTAGAGGGTAATCTTCATCAACAAAATGTATTCAAGTAAGTAATTTCTAGCGTCAAATTTGAAGCTTCTTAAGGTTAATTCCATCACTGACCAAAGACTGAAACAGTATTATGTACATACAATCATACAAACCAAAGTTTTACATGCAAATGTTTGCTGGGGATGTCCTTGTCAAGGAACGTCTTTACAGCTGAGAACTTGGGAAACCAGTTTTGCAAACCAAAGGCCTATTTGTTAATGTTTGCTGAAATATACTTGTAAAGGAGAGCTTGTGAATTCCTTGTCTTTAGCACTTCTGTTTACATATTAATTCCATGTGTAGCTGAAAATTTTGCCATCACATTGCGCATTTAGGACACTGCCAAAGTAATCTGCATCTTTCCTGATGCAGGTCATCATTATTGGATCTTTTCATTGTGATCCTTCCAGCTCTACATGGGCTTGCATGTTTGGTGACATTGAAGTTCCTGTTGAGATCCTTCAAGAAGGTGTCCTCAGATGCCGAGCTCCTCCTCGCTCGCCAGGAAAATCCACTCTTTGCATTACATCGGGCAATCGAGAGTCCTGTAGTGAGGTCAGGGAGTTTGAATATCGAGTTCAGCCAAGTGCTCCTTTCCACAGTAGCTTATCTGAGGCAGGAGCCGGTCGAACATCAGATGAACTCTTGTTACTTGTCAGATTTGTGCAGACTCTACTCTCAGGCCAATTGTCACAGAATGTAGAAAGCACGGAACCAGGAATTGATTTTTTGAGGAATTTCAAAGCTGGCGAAGATTCTTGGAGCCAAGTCATTGAGGCGTTATTATTTGGCTCTTTGACATCTTTTAGCACAACAGATTGGCTCCTAGAAGAACTTTTGAAAGACAAGTTGCAGCAATGGCTTTCCTCCCAGTCACATGATGAGAAAGACCCTCAGCATTGTTCTTCCAAAAGAGACCAAGGGTTGATACACATGGTTTCTGGATTGGGCTTTGTGTGGGCTTTAACTCCAATTCTCAATTCTGGAGTCAGCGTGAATTTCCGTGACATTAATGGGTGGACTGCCCTTCATTGGGCTGCACGTTTCGGAAGGTATGCAATATCTGGTTAGGCACCCAGCAGAGTTTATGTGCATTTGCTTTTTTTTAATGTCCTTCATACACACACAGAGAGAGAGAGAGAGAGAGAGAGAGAGAGAGAGAGAGAGAGAGAGAGAGAGAGCAAATAGGGTTCGTTGTTACATTCTGAACTACTCCCTCCGTCCCTAAATGAGTTTCTTGTTTGAGTTTTGGAAAGTCTTAACGTAATTTATTTATAAAGTTATTAGTTAACATATTTTAGATTTTAAAAATTTATTGCTTCTAAGATTATTAATTAAACTATCACTAACATTTTTTTTTATAACATAACAACTAATCAATGCTCATAAAATATTTATCAAAGTTTTATAAAATTGACCAAAAAGTCGAAACAGGACACTCATTTAGGGACGGAGGGAGTATAAGATAAGGGAAAGTTGTTAGAAGCAAGAGCTGTTTTCATGGAACTGAACAAAATAATGTATCACCTTCTCTAGAATAGTTTGCCAATATGAATGTGCAGAACAGCGATCAGATAGTCTATAACTAATTCTAATTTAAAATAAAATCTTTCTTAAGAAAAATTGTGACAACTGTTCATGATAGGGCCTTTGTTCAATATATGGTTTTTCTATATATTCTTCTAGCCAAGTGGAAGGGACAAGAAGTGTTTACCTCGTATGTCTTTTTGTTTGCTTTTCTTTTTTTCCTCCTTTCCGAAGGGAGGTTGGGAGGGAATTCTTGTTTGCACTTAACTTTCTTCGAAAGAAAGACAGCCAATCAGACTTATCACAAATGGGGAGTCTGCTTATCTTGTTTGTTTGCTGCTTTGGTGGAGCTTCATTCATGTATTAGAAAAAAGTATGTTCCTGTCTTATATATTCAAGTTCTAATTCTTAAAATCCAACTTTAGAGCGATGGGAAATAGTCAAGAATAACAAGGTTAAGTAACTGTCTAAAACTATGGATGTGGTCGTTGGTGTTTACTGGTGCTTTTTACTGTTTGCCAAATTTAAGGTTGTAGGTAACACTTATCAGTAAGCTCTGAACAACTTAGGATTGATTGTATACTGCACATGTAGAGGTCTTCCTTGTTCGTATAAGTTTTGAATATTATAAAGACTTGGAAATATCTAATGGTTATAACTTACACAGCTTGAGAACTTGAACCTGTTCACCTTTAATTCTTGACTGCATCAGGGAGAAGATGGTAGCTGAACTCCTAGCTTCCGGTGCATCAGCAGGAGCTGTTACAGATCCCAATGCACAAGATCCAACGGGCAAAACACCAGCATCAATTGCTGCCACATTTGGACATAAAGGGCTCGCAGGCTATCTGTCTGAGGTGGCACTAACTACACATCTTTCCACTCTTACACTAGAAGAAAGCGAACTCTCTAGAAGCTCTGCCGAGGTTGAAGCAGAAAGAACTGTGAACACCATCTCAAATACAAATTTTGTTATAAATGAGGATCAGCTTTCTCTTAAAGACACCTTAGCTGCCGTCAGGAACGCAACTCAGGCTGCTGCACGTATACAATCTGCATTTCGTGCACATTCTTTCAGAAGAAGACAACAAAAGGAAGCTGTTGCTTATGCTAGTGGAGATGAGTTTGATATTCTTGGGGGTGACATTCCTGGGTTTTCAGCTGCTTCAAAGTTGGCTTTCCGCAGCACTCGTGATCATAATGCAGCTTTATCTATCCAGAAGAAATATCGAGGCTGGAAAGGTCGAAAGGATTTTCTTGCATTCCGCCAGAAAGTTGTGAAGATTCAGGTACTGTTAACATGAATTCATTGACCTTTTGCCAGAGAGAAATGTGGGAAGGAACCGACCCCCCCCCCCCACAAAAAAAAAAAAAAAAGCTAGTGAACGGTAGGCCCATGTTTTGAAAAGGGAAATTTGGCGCATAGGCTTGGAAGTACAAGAGGATTTAACCAGCGCATGCTTGAACTTTTGGAAAACTTTCACCAATGTCTTGTGACCTGAATATGCACGTGACATATATATATATATATATATATATATATATATATATATGCAGTTTTGGTGTAGAATGGCTCCTGGTTTTAACAAAATGAGGGATCATGAATAAGGATTAGTAAAGATCCTTCATTCCGAGAAAAAATCATGCATATAATTTTGTCTCCCTGCTCTTGCTATTATCGAAAATGATACTCCATCCACCCCAAAAAGTGCCTCCATTCTATTTGGTACACATGAATTGTTGTGTTGCGCTTAATTATATGTTATTTCTTTCTTTTGTCTAGGCCTAAAAAAAAAAAAAGCATATGATTTGTACATGACATTGTAATAATTTTGCTCCTTATTGAGCTAACACCGAAAAAAATGACTATTATCTCTGTTCTCCAGTTGAATAAGTCTGGCTTTTTGATTGACCTGGCATACTGAATTATTCAAATTTATAGCCACCTGCACATCTTGCATAGAAATCCATGAAATCTGCATACGAAGTTCATATCACGGAATTTTCAGGACTTTGTAAATTTGGTTTAAGCTTCTGATTATTGTTTTAACTTTTAACAGGCTCATGTAAGAGGTCATCAAGTTAGGAAAAATTATAAGGTAATTTGTTGGGCAACGGGTATCCTAGAGAAAGTCGTGCTAAGGTGGCGCCGGAAAGGAGTAGGTTTGCGTGGATTTAGGCAAGAACTTGAAACCATTGAGGATAGCGAAGATGAAGATATAGAAGATGTTGTCAAGGTCTTCCGCAAACAGAAAGTGGATGTAGCTATCGATGAAGCTGTATCAAGGGTGTTGTCAATGGTTGAATCTCAAGAGGCAAGGCAGCAATATCGTCGCATGCTCGAAAGATTTAGGCAAGCCAAGGTTAGTGAGCCTGGTACTCCTTTTTCCTCTTATTGGATCTTCCATTTGATGTATCTTGTACTCGATGTGAGCCCTAACTCGTGAAATCATAGCTTCTTGTCCATGTCATTTTTCCATCATTTTGTACTACTCATTTAAGTGCTTTTCTAAACTCTCATTCTATTTGATTGTTTTTCTACTTAAAAAGTTTAAGACAAACCATTGTAGATAAACATTTAAATAGGTTGTAGGAAACAGGTTTAAGGAACTGTATTACATACTTTTGTTTATTATCCAAATGTGCTAAGAGTAAATTTTTAGTCCAAAGCCGGTACTTCTTACACAAGCGGCTTAAAAATCATATTTGCGAAAATACTTGTGTTACTTTGTTATCACGTTTTAAGTAGATCCTAAAATTTGTAAACATCAATTTTAATTTTGGATTTTGAATTGAATTATGTTTATATTTCAAGGCGTTTGATTGGTTGATAAATAAATGACATTTTAAAGCATTATATACATGAAATTTAAATTGAAAAAACATACAGAACATCAATGCCTACAATCTATAACATGAATCAAGTGATATTCAAAATATTTCATGGTGCAATATGGTAACATTAAGAGCTTCTGTAATTTTATTTTTTACGCCGTCCATGGACCAAAACAGAATCCATGTGCAAATGCTTATGGTTCAACTGGTTGATGTATTGGCCTCCTTGCTGGCTGCATTTTGTTTGTTGGAATGAGCGTATTAAAGACGTTCAAGTTCCAAAACTTGAGTGTGTTAAACACCTATTTAACTCAACTAGGCCTTCTTCGCAACTACAACCACCTACTCATACAAATAACAAAACAAAAGAGGATAGACTCCGTGATAAAATCAAAACAACTTCTTCAGCCAACAGCCGCCAGTAGATTAACTTGAACTCAAGACCTTCACAGGGCTATTGATAAATAGATCCCATTCAACCTAGGTTCAGACTTGGCTATTTACGGCCCATCTCATATTGTGTTCAAGTCTAGCTCGAGGTATAAGTGAGTCCCAGCACAGCTTGCCTTGGTTTGAAGTAAGGATTCACAAATGTGATTTTAGTTTTATCTTATACTCCCTTTGTACAAAAAAATTACCCCTATGATTTTACACGAGTCCTAAG
>JAOWAN010000005.1:17069960-17084018 GCA_028566635.1 Lobelia cardinalis
TTGTGTTTTTTTTTCTCTCTCTCTCTCTCTCTCTCTCTCTCTCTCTCTCTCTCTCTCTCTCTCTCTCTCTCTCTCTCCCCACTGCAGTAAAAAATGTTCCAAGTTACGATTTCTATTTGTTTTGGTTTGGATTCTGTTTTGAGTTTAGGCTGTGTTATTCATTTACCGCTTTGACGGGACTATTCTATATTGAAGTATGGCTCTTCATGTGAAAGCATTGCAACTAACATGCTCTCCTTGCCCTCCACGCCATTGGAACTATATACATATATATATATATATTTATATATATAGTAACTGTGACACGCAAATGCGTTATGCTTGCAGAATTAGATTTTGTATTCTGTTAATATAAACTTTTATTTTCAGTAACTATTCAGAATTTCAATTTGAAGTTTATTAAGATAGTGGGTAGTTACTATAAAAGTAGTGGGCAGTTATTGGAGTTTGATACTCCGTTTCATTCGAAGACTCCACTATTCCATTTTGATTAAGGAACATTTCATTCAAAGAGTCCACTTTCAAAAGTTAAGCTACAAATATTAATTTTTTCTCCAACTTTTTTCTTTCATAGTGAAAACATGATTGTTTTATCACATGTTGGAGATATTTTTTTAAAAAAATTTAGTATAATTTATAAAAGATATAGTGTGAAAAGTAAAAAATTAAATGAGTTTCAAACATGGACTTTGCCTTGAGCGAGGGAGTTGTCACTTATAAAAACGGTAGCATGTTTAGAGTAATGGGCAGTGATTTGAGTACAATTTGTGGTTTCTAATTAAAAGGGGAAAAAATGTTATTTTAGAAAAATTGTGACAGCGCTTCATTCATTTTGGGCCTCCTACTTTATTATAGTACACAAACACACACACATGCACACTCACTCACATACATATTTAGATAATGTTGTCCCAGTTACAAAGATTTTTGTTTCACTTCATCCTTGTTTGTATGTTGGGTTCTATTGCTTCTGCTTCTCATGGGAGTTCTGATTCTATCAGCATTTGCAAATGTATAGGCTATCATACCATGTGGAAGTGTGGTTTCCATACTCCACCTAACATGCTCTCTGCAGGTCTTTTCTTACTGTTCTTTTTAGGCAAATTTACTTCACAAACAAGAGTTGTGAAACTAGACCTTTTGGGTTTAGAAATATAATCCATATTATAAATTAGGGTATAATTTACTATTCCTCGAGGGACATTCAGAACATTAACCTATTCTTCCTACACTCCCCCTACTTCTTCCCGTTACTCTCCAACCCCCTTCCTCCACCACCCCCTCACCCCACACTACTCTCTCCCCTCACTCACACATGACTTCCCTCTCTCCCCCTCTTTTTCTCACTCTCTCTCTCTTTATAATTTCTCTATATATTTAATTAAATTAAAATTTTTTATTGTAAATAACTTTATTATTTAATTTATTCATATATGATATATTTTTAATTTTTGATTCGGGCACAGGCCCACACTAGTGTGTATATATATAGGGGCTTATTCAACTAAAAACCTAAATAATCTACAAACTCCGTGAATGATGGATCATAGTTGCTATCAAACTGTTATCCATCAATATCAACTCTGATCCATCAAATTCAGTTTGTTGGATTACAGTTTTTGTCAAAATAACACTATGATCAATCAAAATCAACTACGATCCATCAAATTGATTCATGGATCAATGTGGTTTGTAGAGTTTGTAGATTATTTAGGTTTTCATTTGAATAACTACATATATATCTATATATATTTATATTTATATGACCCTTATACTTGGGGTATGCAAGTAAATTTTCAAGGGTTCATAAATATAAAGAGGTAAGGAAACATGGTTTGTTGCAAGTTTTGGAGAACTTGTGCTACTGCTGCTGCTCTCTGAGTGTGTGTCCGTGTCCGTGTTTGTGTTTGTGTTTGTGTTTGTTGGTCGAATGTAAATTTCTGTGTTTTGAATAGTACATGCACCGTTGGATGCAATATATCAAGCTTGATCTACATTGTTGGGTGTAGAGACTAGATGAGCTGGTATTTTGTCGACATCCATATCCGATACTGCTTCTTGATGTGACTGGATGAATGCTTGAATGAACTAAATGTAGTTCTTGGTTTGCAGTTTCCAAGATACTTGAGCTTTGTGAAGGGTGTGGTGGATTCAAATGATCTTCCTCTCAATGTTTCACGAGAAATCCTTCAGGAAAGCCGAATTGTAAGTTCAACAGTCTATTTATATCTTGTCGATTTGACGATAGTGCAACTGTGCAAGTTACTTGGTATCTTGATTTTCATTTGATTGCTTTTTGTTTGTTTGGCTGCAGGTAAGGATTATGAGAAAGAGGCTTGTCCGGAAAACTTTTGACATGATGCAAGATCTTGCTGAAAGTGAGAACAAAGAGGTTAGGATTCATTAAGCATTTGTTCCATTTTTATGTTTCCATTTGTAGATCATCTCTGACGTGGAACTTGACTTACCTATTGCAGGATTACAAAAAGTTCTGGGAGAACTTTGGTAAGTTTGTCAAGTTGGGATGCATCGAAGACTCCGGAAATCATAAGCGGATAACTCCACTACTGCGATTCTACTCCTCAAAAAGTGAGGAAGATTTAATAAGCTTAGACAATTATATTGAGAACATGGGTGAAAAGCAGAATGCTATCTACTATCTAGCAACTGACAGCTTGAAAAGTGCCAAGAGTGCTCCTTTCTTGGAAAAGTTGGTGCAAAAGGATATTGAGGTACTATATTTAGTTGAGCCTATTGATGAAGTTGCAATCCAGAATCTGCAGACATATAAAGAGAAGAAATTTGTTGATATCAGCAAGGAAGATTTGGAGCTCGGTTAGTTGCTGACTACTTATAATAGCTACTCCATTGACGACCTTGATTCATAGGTAGCATCTTTTCTTACAATGTTAGGTTATTATAACTTTAACAGGTGATGAGGATGAGGTTAAAGAGAGAGAAACTAAGCAAGAGTACACCCTTCTATGTGACTGGATTAAGCAACAGCTTGGTGATAAAGTTGCAAAGGTCCAAGTTTCACAGCGCCTGAGCTCTTCACCCTGTGTTCTTGTATCTGGCAAGTTTGGGTGGTCTGCTAATATGGAAAGGTTTGTGTCTTTGCTGAGTTCCACTGCAGATATAGTTCCCCTTTCTCCTTATTTGAGAGCTAATCTTTTGGGTGATTCCTGTTCTCTTAGGTTGATGAAGGCACAGACTCTTGGAGATACCTCAAGCATGGAGTTCATGAGGGGAAGAAGAATATTGGAAGTTAACCCTGATCATCCAATCATCAAGGACTTGAATGTGAGTGATTTACAACCTATGATTGTTTACTTTTGTTTAAGGTTCTTATGGCTGGATTTTGTGTTCCTATTGCAGGCCGCATGCAAAAATGCACCTGATAGTTCAGATGCTAAGAGAGCTGTTGATCTCTTATATGATACAGCTTTGATCTCGAGTGGATTCTCTGTAAGCTTTTTCATTAATATTTTAAATTTTTTTCCATCAGTGTCCACCGGTAATAACTCTGGATGTACTCATTCTCGTGGTTATGTTTGTCACCTATACAGCCTGATAGTCCAGCTGAACTTGGAGGCAAAATATACGAGATGATGGCAATGGCTCTAGGAGGAAGGTGGGGAAGATCAGAGGACAGTGTTGAAGCTGACCAATCCACAGGTTCGGGTTCGAGCACTGCAGAGGTGGCGGAGACAGAAGTAGTCGAGCCATCAGAAGTTAGGGCAGAGGCTGATCCTTGGAGTTCTTGAAAGCAGATCTCAGCTAGCTCGTAGAACATTTTTTCCCTTATAATTCATTTCTTAATTACTATCAAGAAAATGAGGAGAGTTGTTCGGGATACGAAGAAAGAAATAGACTGTGTCCTTGAGGGGGTTTGAGCAAGGATCACCATTTTTGCAGATAAAATTTAAAATGTAGTTATGGAGGGGACTTTTTTTGCTGATAATCTTTGCATCTGTGTTCCCTTTTCTGGATTGGCTTGTTGGTATTTCTGGTTTGGTATTATCATCCATGATGTGCAACCTAAATTATACCGCCCATCAGATTATTAGTTCTAGCAAATTTAGCAACGTTGTGCATTATAACTCTGGATCAGACATCTGGGCTCAATTTGTTTATCCAAAGCTATGGGTTCCAATCTCGATTTTGGCTTGTTTTTCAGGATTCTTGTGCAAGGGTATGAAAGACTGCCGTGGTACACTTTGGTTGTGTTTTTCGGATGGATTTTCATGTTTTTTGTATTTTTATTTTTACATTGTTGTTCACTACTTAGGTTTTTAATACAAAAATTATTTTTTCTTTACATAATTTATTATTTTACCACCTTTTTTATATTCATTATTATTATTTTTTTTCAATATAATCTTTATCTCTCCTTTCTTAATTAGGGGAGTCAATTGAAATGAGTCGACTTGCGAATCCAGTAGTTGATTCGAGTTGAGCTCAATTTGACTTTGTAAAATTTTGAGTTCAATTCGAACTGGCTCGAACTCGAGTTCGTTATCGATATCAGTCCATTTATTTTCGTTATTACTCTTACGAGTTAATTCGCGAGTTGAGTCAATTTAATATATTTTATTTTATTTAATATACATATTTTTAAGAATAAAAAATATATAAAGAAACAAGGATACTGTTTTAATCTAACCCTAATTTTGATTCGAGTTCGAATTTGAAATATTTGAACTCAAACTCAATAATGAAAAAAAAAAATTATCGAGTCGAGTTCAAGTATTGACAAGTATGTTTTTTCGAGTTTGAGCAACAAAAAAAACTTAAATTTCGGATCAGTACTCGATCGTTGACAACTCTATTCTCAATAAAAAATTTCTATTTTTGCTTTTTTTGAATATAATTTTTCTCTCTCTTCTCTTTTCCACGAATATTTTAGGTATTTCAAATTTATATAAATAATCTCAAAAATTAACATTTTTTGAAAAATTAAAAATTTCAAAATCACACAAAAAATCAATCGTGCAATCGAAAAATGAAAAACAGAAAAAGAAAAAGATTAGATTTTAAAACTTTCAATTAAACATAGACAAATTATCTTGAGCGCCTAGGTAGAAGTGCCTCTTTGGCAAGTGTAATTCATGCTTAAAAAGAAAAGGGAGATTTTGGCCAACATTAGATTCCTAAAATTATAGGAAGATTTTTTTCATTATAAATCTTCTACTCGACTAATCCCTCAATCCATTCTCGACTCCTTCCATATTTCTCATCGATGGATTCATCTTCTCCCTATTGATCTCACTTGCCCAAATATCTCCATTGCAGCTCTCACGAACCAACAACAAATAGCTCGTCACCCATCTCCTCCGCCGTCATAACCTCCACCCGAAATTAACCCCCAAACCTTCCATTATTTTCTCAAAAATTTGCGTATGGATTCGAAACGTACTTCCGTCAAAGAAGACGGGGACGAGGACGCCGCCGCTACAGACGAAGATGAGGACGATGACGCCGCCGTGCCATCAAAAAAGTTGCACAACACTAGGCGGTGGTGGTGTATTTATTTACTTAAATATTTGATTCATTTTCTCATAACATAGTGTTCAATTTGAGTTTTTGATATATTATAAACTGATTTATTGAAATGTTGGAAATGTTCATTTTGTCCGTGCTTAACTATCATTTACTTATACGTTTAATGAATCTGAATACTTTCAAAATTTCAGCATTGAAATTTGTTCATTGGAAGTGTTCATTTCGTCGGTGCTTAATGTTCACTTACTTTTACGTTTAATTCATCTGAACACTTCCAAATTTTCAGCATTGAAATTGATGAAGAATTAATCACATGTATACATTCCAACATTTAAAAAAAAAAAGTTGTATTCATTTGTTTCAAAGTTTGATTTATTTACTTATAACATGGTGTTCAAATTATGTATTGAGAGAAATCGTAGGATTTTTGGTAGTAAAATTTGAATCCCAATAAAGAGATTAGATTTAGAATGAGTTAATTTAGACGTATATTTTGAATTTAAATGAGACTGATTTTTTTTTTTGTTTCTATTAAAGAAATTAGGAAAAACTCCTCAATTTTAAAGATTCATTGAAATTTGTAAAAGAGATTAAAAAAATGAAAAGAGTATATTTACTAGAGAAATGACACTCCTTTTGTCTAGACGCTTCACATAAATTTATTCAGTGATTTAACTTTTAACAGTGTTCATTGAAATACGTTCTTTACGGGTTCAAATCGAATCGAACCAAATGGAGTTAGAATTAATTTCATGAATTACTAAAATATGGTTGGTTAAAGCAGAAGCTCTTATACTAACCATAAAAAGTAAGCGGAGCCGGCCCAAAATGAAAATCAACTAAAACCCGGACC
Organism: Lobelia cardinalis; assembly: GCA_028566635.1. NCBI lineage: Eukaryota > Viridiplantae > Streptophyta > Magnoliopsida > Asterales > Campanulaceae > Lobelia > Lobelia cardinalis. The sequence continues at coordinate 17,076,319 of JAOWAN010000005.1, forward strand.
GGCCAAAAAACCCATAAATCCAACGATCCAGATTTAATGGCTGACTATCGTTCATCCACCGAGTGCAGAAACCGTAGGTTTTAACAAAGGGTTTAAGGCCGCCATAGTCGAGCCACCGCCCTCCTCTCCCTCTCTTCCCACTCGATCTTTACCCTTTCCCTTAAACCCAGAACAACCCATTGTCGCCATTGTTAAATTACACCAAACCCATATTAAAGTCTTACCTACATCTCAATGTCCTGTAGAAAGCCATAATCTTTAATCAAAGGTAGGAAAGTAACCATGTGGAGAAATTTCTGCAAAGGAGCTTCTTTAAAGAAGCTCAAACCTTCTTCGGCTTTTACAAACTTTCCTTCTACTTCAAAAATCTCCCAAGACTCAAAATTTATACAGAAATCGCTGTTTTATGATCTGGGTTTTCGTCCAAGTGATGAATTGGTGCCTAAAAATGCCCACTTGGGTGGTGATTTTAGATTTTTGAAATCAAGGATTATTGACGTACGAATGGGGTTGAGGGGTTTTGCTAGTGCTGCTGAGGCGATTGCTTCTACTGAAGAGGAGAGCAGTGATGAAGTTCAGGAATTGATAGAGGAGATGAGCAAAGAAAGTGAGGTCAAGGTTCATCAGGTTAAATCCAAGAAGAAGTCGAAGCCGCAAACTGTGAATGGGATCGGAGAGGGGAAAATGTATGGGTTAAGGAAGCGACAGGTGAAGATGGAGACTGAGGCGTGGGAGAACGCCGCTAAGGAGTATCAGGAACTTTTAGAGGATATGTGTGCACAGAAACTTGCACCCAATTTGCCTTATATCAAGTCATTGTTTCTCGGTTGGTTTGAGCCATTGATGAAGGCTATAGTTTCCGAGCAAGATTTGTGTAAGGAAGGGAAGAATAGGGGGAAATATGCTTCACATTTTGATCTTTTGCCTGCTGATAAGATGGCGGTGATCACGATGCATAAGTTGATGGGGCTGTTGATGACTGGGGGCGGGCAGGGGACTGCTCGAGTGGTGGCTGCTGCTTGTCAGATTGGGGAAGCAGTCGAGGACGAGGTAGGTCATATTAGAACTTTTGCAAATTCCATTGTTGTACAATTGGGTTTCATTTGATTTGGTGGGAATGTGGCCTCTTTAGGTATTTTTTTGAAAAGTGTTTGGTAATTGTAACGTGCTGAGTAGTACTGAAACCTTAAGAGAGTCAACTCAATGCAGGCTTATTCCCAATCACTTGGGGTTGGTTACATGAATCCCTTTGTGTCTTTGAGTATGGTCAAATGCTAGGTCTTCACATAATGCACAATCCTTCATATCCATTTGTATTATAGTTGCCCATGTCGGTTTCGGTCTATCCCTACACCTACCTTCAGTGAGGTTGATATCAGCGCACTTAAGAGTAAATGTGCGACTTTTCTTGGTTTCTGACAATAAACTGACCACCCTTACCTGAGCCACAACCTCCAGCATCCAGCCAAAAAACAAAGAACAAGAAACCAAAAAGAAAAGTAAAACAGCCTATCTTGGGAGTTGTACCGTGCAGTTGGAATGAGTCTGCCTCTAAACCGAAGCAAAAAACACATGAATCAAGGGCAACTTTCCATAAGTCATATGATGATTTGTAAGGTTGCTGGCATCCATATTGTTCCCTTTTGAATTGTTCAAGCCCTTGCTTAATAAGTAGGGTCTACACAAGCATAACATGCCATGTATACTGCCTAAGTACTTGCGCCAGAGGTGGAGCTGAATTAAGTATATCATTCAATATATGATGAATTTTAGTTGGATGTCACATATTATCCAAAGATTCTAATATTCTTCCGAAATTCTTATCATGAGTTCATATATATAGAATACACTCTTAAAGAGGGTGTAGCTTTGATTCCTTGGTCTCGTTTTCCAGTAGATTCACTCGTACAGTTCAACTTACACTCATTATCTCTGCAATTTATCTTCTCTGACTTTCTGTTTCTGGAATCTGGTTGGTGGTTTTAGAGCGAAAAATATCGATCAGCCAAGTAATATCTGTAGCTGGTGAGGGCCAACAATCTGCTCTATGGAATCTTGATTCTGAAGATTGAGATTTCTACTTTACTCTTTTGGTATTACTCAATTTTCAGAATGCATGGACAAAATTGATAGAGTTGTAGTTAAAAAATAAATGCTGAAATTGGGTATAATGTTTTGTCTGAGTGACTCGAGTATCAATGTTAGGTATGAATCCAAGTCTCAAGGATTCCTTTTTGCTTCAATTTTCATTATGGGTATCAACTGGTGTAAACAAAGTTTGCAGATTTGCCTGCTGATTTTGCAAATTTGGATAGCCAAATCTTTCTGAATCACAAAAAGTGAGGCTATTTTTCATCCAACAAATTTAGTGACAGCTAATTACATAGCATAAATTTAGAATGCCTAGCACTACAGACTTTGGTGCATACTTCTCATCTTGGCCATTCATTATAGACCCGATGTCCCGATTTAAAAAGAACTTTCCTATTATCATTATATAATTTTTCATAATTAGTTAAAAAATTGTAAACCATTCAAGTAAACAAGAATTAAGGAACAATCATGCAAAAAGAACATTGACATCAATTATGCAAAAAATTTTCACCCATAGCATTGTCTTGCTAAGAACTTAACCAGTATTGTTACTACTGGAATTACGGAGAACAGATTCTATGGTGTTTACCGTGTACTTCACTTGTTTTGAACTCAAGGTTGCATCGTAATCATATCACGTCATTTATGTAGAACACAACTTTTAAGTGAACTTACTAATACACAAAAAAACCAGTCAATACATGTTTGTCTAGTATTTGCTTTTACTCAATTATGCACTGTACTGTTTGCGATAGATTTAAATATAAGTGTTAGCATTAGGAGGTAACATGATTTCATAAATGAAATTTTGAAGTAAGGAGTCACATGATAGGTTAAATCATATAAATGACTAGGAGTATTTTCCAATTTGACTGTATCCATCACACCGGATCTTCTAACGGGGAAGGGGGGTCGATGTTTTATTCAGTTTAGATGGTCGTGCTTTTAACTTTGAGACCCGTGTATGATACTCCACATGGGAGCCTTCATGGGTTTGAGACAATATATAGGATGAACCCAGGCAAAGCTCCCACTCGCGCAGTGAGGCAACAAGTTAAATGATTGCTAAAATATTGTTTCCTCAGTACCTTTAAGATTGCTAAGCCTAAAATAAGTAAAAATTTGGTCTAACTTTCGTCACAGCAGTGCTGGCTGTCTACCTTGATTTCGTCTTAGCAAGTAAATCTTAATGGTCAGAATATTTAAAAGTGCACCAAAAATCATTAAACTATACCATTTTTTTACATATAGTCATTAAAGTATTTTTTTTAATTTTGAGAGGCCATCAGACTTTCATTTTTTTTTATAAAAGGCCATTCTGTTATATTTTTGCGTTAATAGGCCGTTAAGTTACATTTTTTGAGGGGTAAAATGGTCCATCACATTAAAATTATAATTTTAAAGTAGGAGGGTGTATTGTGAAACTTTTAAAATGTTAAGGTTATATTTGTAATAATTAATAAATAAGAAACGGAGCTCGTCAATCCACAATCCATTTTACCCACTGTCTCCTTCCACTTCCTCACCTTCTCCTCAATCCCCAACCTCAACGCCCTCTGCTTCGCCGAGAAACCACAATCCATCAACTTCTTGGCGAGCTCGTCCGCAGCAAAACTGCCAGAAATAACTGTTGCCGCCTCACGCTCCAACTTAATCGCAGCCGTCTCGATTTCACCACGGCGTAATCGACTTGGTCGTCGGAGGAGAGAATCGTCTTCACGTGCAATCGCAAGCGCCGCACATCACTTGAATCTGTTCATCTTCCGCCCAGATTTGATCTGTTCAAATCTGTTGAAGCTTTGGTTCATCCCACACTGTTGTGCTATGTAGAAAGGAAGAAGGGAGGCAGATTTGCAGGGGGGAGAAATGGAGCATTCTACTAGAGGAAGATAAGGGGGTAAGAGGTGGGGGTTTTAATGCAAGAGATCCTAATGAGAGAAAAAAAGAATATGAACCTTGGGCGGCAGATTTAAAGTGGGAAATCAACAGGACATTTTAATGGTTGAAGAGATGGGAGATTTTAATGGTGGAGCTACAGAGAGACCTGGTAGCAGATTTGTTGGGGGAAAGATAGTAGCATTTTAATGGTTGAAGAGATGAAGTCGGCTTGTGCTACACTTGTTAAGGTTTTAAAATTTTCAATTTGCCGGTTTCTCCTTAAAAAAAAGATTTGGATTGATGACTTTTGATTGTTGGTTGGGTAATTGGTGGTAATGAAGAGTTTGGATGATATTGGTTTGATGGTGGTTGACGGTGGTTATGGGGAGTGGTGGTGGTTATGGGGAGTGGTGGTGGTGTTAAAAGAGATAATTTTGAAACTTGAGATAAAGAAATGTTTTAAATAAATGTTTATCATTGATTAAAAATTGAGATAAGAAAAAACAAAAAAAAAATGTGTTTATATTAAATTAAATGAAAAATATTTATCTAAATTCATATTTTATAAAGAAATATGATTCATTTTTATATTAAATTAAGCAAAATATAATTTTCTTATTATTTATTAATTATTACACACATAAGCTTAATATTTTGAAAGTTTCACATTGCACCCTTCTGCTTTAAAATTATAATTTTAGTATGATGGACCATTTTACCCCTAAAATAATGTAACTTAATGGTCTATTAATGCCAAAATATAACGGAATGACCTTTTATAAAAAAAATGAAAGTCTGATGGCCTCTCAAAACAAAAAAATAATTTATTGATTAAATGTGAAAAAATGGTAAAGTTTTATGATTTTCGGTGCACTTTTGCCTATTTTTTAAAAATAAAAATAACTGTTTCGAGTTTACTTAATTGATATATATATGTATATATTTGTGTGTGTGTGTGTGTATATTTGAAATTTTTTTATCGTCAATATGATGTAAAATAGCAGTGGCAAGTTAGGAAATTTATTTCTTTTGTAAACTATAGTTTGGATCTTAAATAAGCGGTTGAGATCAAATGTATGGACCATAGGCTCTTAAATAAGCGGTTGAGTTCAAAGGTATGCACCATAGGCCATGGTACAAAGTATCCACTATCACACTAGTCTCTCCATCTCTCTCTCTCTCTCTCTCTCTCTCTATATATATATATATATATATATATATATATATATATTACAATACCATTTGTGAGCTGTGTAATCTGGCAGGTGTGCATTGGTTCTACTCAAACTTGACATTCTTTAGCAAATAGCGGCATGTCAATAACTTGACTTAGTCTTATTCCAACTCTAACTGACAAATTGGCAATAGCGACTTTAGTTACATGATTATCTCTACAAGGATTGCCCAGGAAATCCCTATTTTGACCTGCGTTTGTTTCACATTTGGTGCTATACTACCGTTAAATTTTTTGTCTGTATACAGGCCTGTTCTAGCACCTATGAATGTTTTGTAGTCAAAAGTAAGTATTTCAAAATGGATGCGGTGCTAATATAAGTACTAGGACAAGAATATAGAAACCTTTTCAAGTGGAAGCCCCAGTGGGAGTACTGAATTGAGTCTATTAAAACCTCTTGTAGGAAAATACAGGATGTCTTATTCTTTCTCCTTTAAGGTATTGGAGCACACACAATACCTGTATGTAAGAGATTATATCATTAAATAAATGAAATGAAAAAAAAATAAGACCTGTCAAATGTTTAAATATGAATGGAACTTGTGCAATGTCTTTTTAAGAATGCAACGAGGTCAATTTGAGAAATACATAAATTCATCATGGAGGGGGTATTTTAGAGGAAATATGTGTGCAAGCAATTAATTGGGCACAGAAATTTGCCCTGCCCCTCAATTTTAGGAAAACATGTAGCACACCATAGTATGGAAAGGAATACCGTTAGTAATTTAGAGTGAGGGTAAATTGGGAAGGATGAAAAAAGCATGACAGCGATTCATTTTGATCCCTCCCATTTTATAGTATCATATATATATATTTATATAGATTTTTTATGTTATTAGTGTACTCATCTTTCATGTTTTACTAGACATTGGGAAGTTTTTTAATGCCTTCTGCCAGGAAAGTAGTTTATTCTGTGCGATTACCTAATTATTACTACATTTGTTCCAAATGAGTGCCATGTTTTCGATAAAGAAAAGGAAAATGAGTCCTAAAATGAGTGTTCATCTTCTAATGAAGTCACTATTTCACCTGTAACCCATCAATTTTCATTGTGCACTTGCATGGTATAATGAAAGTTCGTGCACTTTTATTGTCCACTAATATGCGCATGTGTCAATTTTTTTAATTCCATTTTGGAACAGAGTTGTGGAAATATTGTTTTTCTTTTTGGCTTCTAGTGATAATTTATATATCGTACCTAGTGGCTGTTGGATTTTCTTCTTTGATTTTTTATGCGTGAGGTCTTATGTTTAGTTTTGTATCCTATATTTATCAGGCCCGAATACACCGTTTTATGGAGAAGACTAAGAGAACAAATGCAATGAATAGGAGCCCTGAAGAGGAACTTGATCCTGAAAATGACCAGCAGAGACTGAGGAAAAAAATCAATGTTTTGATGAAACAGCAAAAAGTACACAGAGTGAGAAAGATGGTGAAGCAACAAGACGATACAAAGTCGTGGGGTCAGGATAATCAAGTCAAGGTTGGATGCCGCTTAATCCAGCTGTTGTTAGAAACAGCTTACATACAACCTCCAGCCGAACAGTTTGAAGATAGCCCACCTGATATTCGCCCTGCATTTATGCATACTCTCAAAACTGTGGAAACACCGTGAGTATCGACTTATCTATGTTGGAGTAAAAATCTATCATAAGTCCATCTCTCTTTTAATTTTGTGTTTCCATTTTAACAGGAGAGGAAGCCGGCGATATGGAATCATTGAATGTGACCCACTAGTTCGTAAAGGCCTGGAAGTATCTGTAAGTTTGATAGGCTGCAAATTGCAATTCTTGATATTGCCTAGTCATTGGTTTTAGCTTGTGAGCATGTTTCCTTTAAATAAAAATAAGTAAGCTTATGGACTTCTTTAAAAAAATCGGCATTCTACTGAGCCTATCAGTGTTTATTCTGGCATTTTAAGCCGCTTGGTGTACATAAGTAAAGATGTTATGCGCTTATCTACATTCTTCTTTCATTAAGGAGTCAATTTAGTCTAATTCAGGCTGTTCTTGCAGGCTAGGCACATGGTGATTCCGTACATGCCAATGTTGATCCCTCCCTTGAAGTGGACCGGGTATGCTATCTGAGCTTTATCTCATTTGTCACTTTATTATCTTCTCAGATTTAATGTTATGCTTGTTATCCCCTTCCTCCTGTTACCTTCATGATATGAATCTTTCTTTTCCTTTTTTGGGAGGATCGCTATTGGTCAATGATTAGTCAGTATTGGTTTGCCACCGATTAGTCAGTGTAGGTTTTGGATCAGGTGATTACCAAAAATATTCTGTTCTGAGGGCCAAAGTATGAAAAGCTCTAACAAGTGCCCTTGGGGCAGTTTTACAAATTTCATCTTTCTAGAGATTTTAGAATCTCTCCTTGTGTCTTTGTATATTAATCCATTGACAGTTAAATTCGAAAGGGAAAACGGCATTTTAGGCCCCAATGTTTGACAACTTTGGCATTTTGGGCCCCCAGGTTCTAAAGTTGGTGATTT
>JAOWAN010000005.1:17084118-17097072 GCA_028566635.1 Lobelia cardinalis
AATCACCAACTTTGGAACCTGGGGGCCCAAAATGCCAAAATGGTCAAACATTGGGGCCTAAAATGCCGTTAACCCTTAAATGAATTTGAATGTAGAAACTTTCGAACATATGGAAGTTGGTTTATACATATTCCTCTTAGTCTCAACTGTAGGGATAAATTTTAAAGTTCACCATCTACCCTGGCATAGTTTAACTATGTTTTTTTAACAGCCAAGAAAAGTTGATTTTATCAGTAAGGCAACTCTGTTGAAAATTGAAATGACTAATAAAGATGTGGAGTGGTGACAGACTTGTTCATAATTTTTGGAGTATAATATTATACCTAACAAACTGCAATATTACATTTGGTTGCACATACTCTATGCTCCTGAGCATTATCTTTTTTGTTGAGGGTATTTTGAAATTAGAGTATAGTAGTATCTCTTATAAACTGAAATTCAATGTCGTTCAGAAACACACATTTATCCCGTTCCATCTCCCAATTCTTCAAATCAATAACCAAGTTGTTTCAGCCGAGATGTCTAAATGGTCTCCACACTTTTTAATTTTGTTGCATGACTAAACCTCACAAGCTTTTTCATCCTGAAGAACTTACATTTGAATATTCATCTCGTTAGAGTTTCTTTCATTTGGTCCATAAATTGAAGACGCTGCCTAGACATTCGGTATTAACATGTTTAAAGTTTAGTGCAGAGCTTATGATTCACTTTGTTTAATTGTTTTCGTCAGGTATGACAGGGGAGCATATTTGTTTCTACCATCCCAAATTATGCGCACACATGGAGCAAAGATACAACGTACTACTGTTAAAAGAACCCCCAAGAGGCAACTAGAACCTGTTTTTGGGGTGAGAAGATATTGTGATTGTATGTCATGAACATTTAGGCAGTGCGTGCATTGATGATTGATTGATGCGAAACCATCTTTCTTAACAAGTACTTGTTAAACTAACAGAAGACAAGCTACTGAGTTGGTCTAAATATTCTGGCATTTTCATGTTGTTGGCTCTCATGTCAATGATGTTGTTTTTGTTTTCTATGAGCCAGGCTCTTGATACCCTCGGAAATACCAAGTGGAGAATCAACAAAAGAATACTTGGTATTGTCGACAAAATTTGGGCTGATGGAGGCGGGATAGCGGATTTGGTCGACTGTAATGATGTGCGGATTAAGTTGTACACACTTGTTGATTCTCGATTAATTTGTACCTTGAATGTTTTTGGGTTAAAGTTGAGCTGTTTTTAAACTCTTCTTTTGATTGACGTAATGCAGATTCCCTTACCTGAGGAACCAGACACAGACGATGAAACAGAAATAAAAAAATGGAAATGGAAAGTTAGAACTGCAAATAAAGCAAATAAAGAGAGGCATTCACAGAGATGTGACATTGAGCTTAAACTTGCAGTAAGAAGCTTCTTTTATATCTTTTAATTTTCCTGAATTTTCTGTATAAATATATTCTAATTCATTTCTAATGGGAGCAGGTTGCTAGGAAAATGAAGAACGAGGATGGTTTCTTCTACCCACACAATCTTGATTTTCGTGGCCGTGCATATCCCATGCACCCACATTTGAACCATCTTGGCTCTGATTTATGCCGAGGAATCCTGGAATTTGCCAATGGGCGGCCTCTTGGGGAGTCAGGCTTACACTGGTTGAAAATTCACTTAGCGAATGTGTATGGTGGTGGCGTGGACAAGTTCTCTTATGAAGGCCGAGTAGCCTTTACAGAGAAACATGTGGAGGATATCTTTGATTCTGCAGACAGGCCTCTTGAAGGGAAGCGATGGTGGTTGCATGCAGAGGATCCTTTTCAATGCTTGGCAACTTGTATGAATCTCACTGAAGCATTGAGAAGTCCCTCTCCGGAGACCACCATTTCTTATATTCCTATCCACCAGGTGATACTTATTTAGTGGATATTTATCTGCTGACCCTAGCTCGGAATTGGTCAATAATCTGTTTTCATAAATTTTCATGGAGTTAGAACCCACTGTAGAATTCAAAACGATCTAAAATTTTATTCTTCTTCTAGGATGGATCGTGTAATGGCTTACAACACTATGCTGCACTTGGAAGGGACAAGGTACCATCCTTATGTTAGGGCTTTAATAATGATATGAATGTTTGTATATGAACCTGGAGGATAAAATAAGCATATAATCATTGTTCTTTGCCAAACTTCCTATTATGGTTATCGTACTCCCATGTATACTCCTGCTAATCTTAAATAAGCGTCCACCATTTCTTTTTTGGGATGATTTAAAATAGCTTGCCGCTCCAAAACTTTCATTTTGGGAATAAAGATGGAAAATTTGTGTCTACAGTTTTTTTGGACGATACACAAGTTATTTCTGTCCGCAAGTTCTTTTCTAATTATAGTCACATGTCTATAACTGTGATCATTTAATATACTTATGGTAGTAGTATTTGCCATTAAGTCTCTAAAAACCCTTGGTGAAAAGATCATAAACAAGAGCCCTTGCTACAGAAAACATGAATACCATTGCCATAATTTAATTAGTTTTAACATATATAATAATGTTAAATCAAATTAATTTATCTGGTATTAAATTATAAATTATAAATTATAAGTCACCTGAAATTAATAGTCAAGGAGGTCATTTCACGAAAGAATAGAAAAAGATTCAAAAAGGAAAATAACTTCCGACCATGTCCCATGGCACCAGTAATATTTTCTGTGCATGGTGGTGGTGAATGACTGGATAGTAGGGATGGGCTATATAGGTATTTTTGACTGAGAGAAGAATAAAGTTTCAAAAAGAAAAAGAAAAAGAAGAAGAATTGTAAAAGAAGAGTTAAAATGTCGCGTGGTTGGCACATGTTTGTGTAATTGGAAAAATGTTATTAGTAACACTATTATAGTGTGAAAATTCAAGTGGAACTGATTAGTAGATTTTGAGTACTCGAACCATTATAAGTAATTTGATCAAGTACAATGACCAAACTAGTATATAACCCTAAATCTGGATGTTGCACTGGGCAAATCTCAATTTTGGTTGCGCCTCTTAGCAGTGGTGGCACTGCTTCTATAATGTACATGTTTGTGACATTTTTCTGTTACACTTTTGTTCAGCTAGGAGCAGCTGCAGTCAATCTTGTTGGTGGAGAAAAGCCAGCTGATGTCTATTCTGGAATTGCTACCAGGTAGTACAGCTTTTGCATGTTTTGGCTTAGATGTAGAGAGTACCTTCAGACCTGCTCGGACACGGTCCCGTTTATTTATTTAATCTTTCTGTATGGTGGCGCTGGTGCGTGGGGTGTATATTGTATATGATTAAATAGGCTGACTGGAACTTCCATGTACTAATGCAGAGTGCTCAACATTATGCGGGAAGATGCAGAAAAAGACCCTGCTATCCATCCAAATGCCCCGCACGCCAAACTGTTACTCAACCAGGTTCGTTTAAAGTGTTGCAAAGGTTATACAGGCTGTAAAAAACTAGTTTTTCGATTGATATCAGTTATCAGATGATTTCTCTTTAGCTTGACATCTTGACTCATACTGATTGCACACTCTGCCAACTGCACAGGTGGACAGGAAATTGGTCAAACAAACAGTGATGACTTCAGTGTATGGTGTCACTTATATTGGTGCCCGTGATCAGATCAAGAGGAGGTTAAAGGAACGTGGTGCGATGGAGAATGAGGCAGAGTTGTTTGCTGCTGCTTGTTACGCTGCAAAAACCACATTGACTGCTTTGGGTGAGATGTTTGAAGCAGCACGGAGTATTATGAATTGGCTCGGTGATTGTGCCAAGGTTTGTACAGTTATTGGCTTGTGTGTGTGTATATATGTGTGTATATATATATATATATTTAACGTTTTCCATTTTCCATTCTTTTCTGCTGGGGCCTTGGTCAAGTGATAAGCTTCTACTCATTCAGGTTATAGCGATGGAGAATCAGTCGGTACGGTGGACGACTCCTCTAGGGCTTCCTGTTGTGCAACCTTACTGCAAAAAAGGAAGACATCTTGTTAGTTCCGAGACATTTAAGCTTGGTTATATGAGCATCTTTGTTTCTTAGCTTCTATCTCATTGACTTTTGTTTTCATTTTCTTTCTAAAATTGTAGATTAAGACGTCTCTTCAGGTTTTGACCCTACAACGAGAAACTGACAAGGTACGTTTTGTTTTTTGTACCATTCTGCTTTACCAATAATCAGAAAAAACTTCCTTGTTTTGGAGAATGTAAGTATATTTATTCTAGCACCATAATTCATCCCTGGCTATGGCAGGTCATGGTGAAGCGTCAGAGAACCGCCTTTCCTCCAAATTTTGTCCACTCTCTGGATGGGTCCCACATGATGATGACTGCAGTTGCTTGCAACAAGGCTGGTTTAGATTTCGCAGGTGTTTGAAGCATGTTTCATCTCTTACCACCTCCAACTATTCGCACTCGTATATCCATGAGTTTTTCTAAGCAATTCTAACTGTACTTCCCTAACATCCTATTACAGGAGTGCATGATTCATATTGGACTCATGCCTGCGATGTTGACCAGATGAACACAATCCTCCGAGAAAAGTTTGTTGAACTATACGAGGCACCAATTCTCGAGAATGTAAGTATATTTGTTCCTATGAATACCTAGTTGCTTCTTCTATATTGTTTGTGGGCGCGGAAAAATTCAAGGCATGTGTTGAACGTTAACAAATTGCAAGCATGTTTTCCAACAGCTATTGCAACACTTCCAAGAGACCTTTCCCAAGTTGACCTTCCCTCCCTTACCAGAGCGAGGAGACTTTGATCTTAAAGAGGTTTTGGAGTCTCCTTATTTCTTCAATTGAGTCAGCTAACTGGATTCTTCGCAATATTAGTTCTCGCCTTTTGTTGGGTCCTCAATGCCGATCCATTAGTAACTGAATGATGTGATATATCAAGTCAAAAAGATGGCATGGTTACTTGTGATGGAATACAAATGGAAGATGGGCGCTTCCCATTTGACCACAAAGCAGGTTCCTTTTGTACATATGTCAACAGAGCTTCGAAACACTAATAAAGGAGATTAATTCCATTGTTCCGTATACATGTTTCTTTATTGGATTCGGCTCGCAGCAGGTTTGGATCGTGGTACTGAAGAACTGTTGCATCTAAGTGTAAACCCGAGGAAATTGAGCTTGTGAAATATAATAGGGACACAATTCTCTGACATATTGGTCTCAACAAGGGGGAAGGTTAGAGAGACAACCACCACCAACGCCGTCATTGACTTTTCAGGAGATCTGAGTGCAAAAGCTGCTGCGTTTCAAGAGAAACAACCGATTCAATCCTGTGCTTCCTCCTAGCCACCAATTGTATTTAAAATATACCTTTTTTTGTAACATTTAGCTTTTAAGTTCTCCAGTTGCAGTATATTTGCTTTTCCTACAGTTGGATCCTAAATAATTTATAAAAAGATCGATATTTGTTACTTGCCCTTGAATCTCAATTTCTTTAGTTGCCTGGGAAAAACTGTTTCATATGTGGTTTATCAAACTCTTTTTTTTTGGCTCGGCTTATCAAAAATCCTATTAGCGACACATTTATAGACTGATTTATTTATCAGGAATTTTGGTGCAACTGTGGTTAAGTACGATTTCGAGAAATGAAATCTTGAGTTGGTAACAATGGATTTCTTGATATGAATAATTGGTTTACAAGCAATTCGTAAACATCCTGCTCATGATTGCTGCATCTATATATTTATGTTTTATGAAATAAAATGCAAGCAATTTCCATTGATTTATATAACATAAGAAGAAATATTACAAGTAGACTTTGCTGTTTCAGTGAAGTGTTACTGTGACTTATGACCCAATATCAAGCCCTATAGTACAACATCCTGGAAATAATATGTATAATCATACACCAACTGCTTCATAATCACAGACTCGACCCAACTCAACTTAACTCGTAGATTGAGTTGTCTCTCACTTTCCAAACTCTTCAAAACCCAATTTTTGGGAAGAGGGTACAGCAACAAAGACTTGATAAGTTTTGGCAGATAACCAGAGAAACCCACAGACAATGCCCAGTGCAAGATAATGTTGGTTCAGCAGGAGATCAAGCTGAAGCGCGGGGAGACACATTCTTGTTGAATAGTGCATATGCATCACTATATATGGCCACTGAACTTGCAAACACAGCTAAACCAATCATGAAGACGGACAGTACCTTTTCTTTCAGTGTAGCTATGCCATAAACATCCCTGAAAAGTATAGAATAGAAATAGGATTGGATGATTATACGATCAGACAGACATTACAAGACCAATGGAGGCGGCCAATACCAGTTTCTCCTACAGATTTTGCAATGGGGACAAAATGCAGTGTTTCTATTGAGTGGAAATGTATGAAAGACTGCATACCTCAAAGTAATAGCAGCAGGGAAGATGAAGCCAATGCAAACAGCAGCAGTTGCTCCTGTGAACTGGAAAACATCCCAAATACTTGGTATGAAATTCGCACCTAAGAAGACAATGGAAAGGAGACTAATAGTGGTAATAGCGAATCGTTTATTATCCAAATCCAAAGGTAGTTGAGCAGAAGGAAAGAGCAGGCCATCTGCATTAAAGCGGAGTGCGTAGAATACAATGGGGAAAACAAGCATGAGGTGGAGAGCGTAGCTGACACGAACAACGTCATTCAGCTGAGAGCTAAAAGGGATCCCAAGGTTCGAGTCAAAGTTGGCCAGCACATCATCTAGGGTTGAATCACCAAAAAGGAGAAAACCAAAGAAGCTTGTCATTATGTAAACTGTTGAGCATAGAACCAATGAGATCTTCACAACTGGTTCCATCAGGGAAGGATCCTCTAGCTCATTGCTAATAGGGTGCACTGCAATAAATAATGATCAGTTTAGGTTTTCCATCAGAGTTTCAAATTTCAATAAACAATTTTCTCACTGTTCGTAAGATTAAGTTATCATTTATTGCAATGAACATGCCATATTTTTATCACTTTCCGACTCTTCTAAGCAAAATTGCATTTCACAGCAGGAAAAAGGAAAATCTATCAATACAATGCAGATAGTATGATTGAAGCAAACGTTAGTAAGTGGTTAGTCATCTGCAGTCACACCTTACATTTTATCGAAATTTGTAAGCCATACATTAGAGTAGATGGAAAACAATTTATGATGACTTGTACTCCCTCCGTCTCACATGAAGAGGGACTCTATGATCTTACACGTACCCCTCAATATGTGGTCCATGTTTGTTCGTTGCAATGGGGGTAATATTGTCAAGTGGATTACCCCAAAAGGATATGTCCTTCAAGTGGGACAGCCCAAAAAGGAAAGTGTTCCTCTTGAAGTAGGACGGAGGGAGTATGATTTTTGGAGCTACTGGTGACACTCTATGGAGCCCCACACTTGATTGGTGCAGCCTGGACTCCAGTTCTCACACCGAAAATTTTCCAGAAATGTGTTGACTGGTGATGGGAGTGTGTACATATTTTCTATACAGGTTTCACAGATTTAAATGGTAATAAGTGAGGAATAGATGGCCTAACAAGGTTCCCGCTCAAGTCAACTCAGCCTTTCTTCCACTAACCTGGAGTTGGACTAAATCAATCCTTTTCCGCCGCTCTGTTTCCACTATCTTTTGGGTCCCCGACCTACGAATCTTATGGATTTGTGAACTCAGGAAAGTTTGCTTTAGGGTTTGTAGGCAAATATAGTATGTAGCGGCGGATATAGTATGTATACAGCATAATCAATTATGTGTATCTATTGTGCCATATTCTACTTTTCTGCAATGTTTTGTATCAGCTGTTATGTTAGTGTAATGGCATCTAATGTCTTAGTGTCTGTGTTTCTTACACTAGTAACACCTACGATTCAGGATACTAACACACACTACTTAGATTCTTTGACAATTAGTTGCGAAAAAGAACTCAAATATGCATCCATGGGTGATATAATATTTAACTTGGAGGCTCTCTAAAAGATAACCCCATGGAAAATCCAGAAAAGCAATCTCAGTTTCAGGAGTATTTGGGCCAAAGACATTTCGGAAACAGTTCATTCACCCAATGATAGGGAGGGATTGGACAACTGAATCAAGATTATTCAGATAATGTTTATACTTCCAAGAAATACTATTATTCATCATCTTCTGACAACACTACTTTCCTCCGTGGCATTGTGCAGGACAGCTGCAATAGTTATCAAGGTTCTCACCATCTAAATTGTGTGTGTGCATAACTACTTACATACTGACACCCATTACTGCATGCAGAAAACCTCAGTCGTCTCATAAAAAAAAAAAAAACCAGTCCCCTCATTATTAGATAAAACTCAAAGTACATTCACAGCTAAAGAATGAATTCTCACACTGGAAGTTGCTTTATGCTCATCATAAACTTAAACTAATTGTCCAGTCATATTTGAAAAGCTTGTAGAGGCAAGCTTCAGTGTGTTTACTGAGTTGCTCCCAATTGAACATATTGGCTTATGTCACAGGCAGCATTGAGTAGACATGTGACAATTGGAAGATGTTCAATCACCAAATATTGGAAGATAGAAAAAAGAGTATGTGGGTTGTGCATTGATTGTCTTTGTGCCCAGGCACATTCCTGAGCATGAATGCATGTCACCCACAAAAAGAGACATCCTTTCTTCACCAATTTGAAGAACCAAATAAAATGACAAGCAAATAGGATAAACACAAATGGAGCAATGACTTAAATCTGAACAGTTTGAATTTTACTCGAGCTAAAGGCATAAATTGCTTGCATACCGTTGAAGTGACAGATGTAGGCAGTCACGAGAACGGGGACGACAGTGAAGAGTTTCCAGACGGAATTAATATCTGTAACATCAGGAAGCAATCTAGGCATAGGAAGGCTGCCATTTGCCATTTTAACAACTGCAATTCCTGCAGTAATCACCAGGAAAACAAGGGCCAGTCCCACTGCCAAGCCAGAGGTGAAACTCAAAGAATCTGCAATAGCAAAAACACATTCAATCCATCTATTCATCAAAGCGCAAAACATCCCACAGTCAAAAATGCACCAATGAATGCAAGGCCAAGCCTGCGAACATTTACAACCATACAATAAGTGTTTAACACCTACCCATGCGCTTGAAAGATGCTAATGGAGCGAACACAGCAAGGGTTGTCACAAGAAGAACAATCGTACGACCACTCCACCACTGTACTCCAAACCATCCCTCCAACACACCAGCATGACTAACCCCATTAGTAGAAGTCCCACACAGCACATCACCTTCTCAAATGAAGCAAGAAAAACCCATCAACACATATGACACATAAAGCAAGCATAATTCAAGTGTCTTAAGAGTCCTTACCAATGATGATCATGTAGACAATAAGTGTGCCAATGACATTAATCACAACACAAAGTTGCAACAAAGCCCTACCAAAACCTCCAAAAGTATCACCCATAACACTTGCATAAGAATCTGAATTCCCAATTCTACTGAACTTCATCAAGATAGTAATGCAAGAATATGTAAGAACACCAACAAGAAGAATAAAAGCAATGCCAAGGCCAAGCCCCAAAACCTTCATGGTGGCAGGCAGCGCCATAATGCCAGCACCAATTATGGTGGTTGAAAGATTCAAGACTGCCCCTGTAACCGATCCCCCATTGAACTCACCGTGCCCTCCCTTCTTAGGCAAGAGAGGGGCTTTTTCATCAATAGTCACAGTGACTCTTCCTTCTCCTCCTCCTTTCTTGCTCTTTCTTGATGGGTTCCTGTGTTTCTTGTGCTGCTGCTGCTGCTCAGTCACTGGTTTGATTGTCATAATTCCTGAAACCTTCTTGACTCGGAAACAAACTAGAAATAGATTCTTGAGTTGGGAACAGATGGGTCTTAATTACACTTCTCAAATTGGAAGATTCTTGAAACTGGGAAAAATGGTTTCTTTGAAGGGAAAATTCTTGAATGGGAAAAAATGGGTATTAAGAAAGATTCTATGAAGAACAACTAAAATTATGTGTTGCAATCTTATTGGAGGAGAATGGGGTTTGGGATAATTTGTTCTAATAAGAGTTGTGTAGAAACAATCATTTGACTGTCAAAAATTGTGTGTTTTTTCTTGTCTTAAAAAGTAGGCGTGTGCCTAACAATAGACATGTAAAAGAAAGGAAGATATCAACCAAATTGAGAGCATTGTCAGCCTTCCTAATTCTTATCGGCAAAATTAAGTGGGAAAACGGCTTTCAGAGCATTCAACAGTCAACACACTGTAGTTACAATTTCCCAATGATACCAACAAATTAAAAAGAAAACTTTTTTCTATCAAGAAATTTTTTATACATGAGTTTATCCAATATAAAAACTATAAATGGATTGGTTGATTGGTGCTATTGATTCAGAATCGGTAAGGAATATTTGTTCTTTTTCGGGCGGGTGACTAGATGCATTATTGGCGGTTTAGTACTAGGCAAAAAAATATGAAAATTATACCAAAATTCTTAACAAGAAATGTTTATTTTCTTAAAAAATAAATATAAAGATTATAATTTATATATATATAATATGAATATACAATGAATATGAGCATGAATTACATAATTATCATGTTCATGTTCATTTTCATGTCTTGTGTGTAATTCATGATCTTAATTTTTATTTTTTACGAAAATAAGCACTCTTTATCAGAAGTGCTTAGGCGCTCGATATGTAAATAGAGAAAAAGGTGTTCAGGACTTTGGATGCATTACATGCTAATAAAATGTAATCATAGTTCAAATAGAAATATGTCCCAATAAATGTAATTCTAGTTTAAATAGTAATAGATTCTAATAGATCATAATCTTAATAGGAATGCTCAAATTTATTCCCTATATATATTCCCATATATACTCTTAAATTTTATGAATCTAATACGATTTATCATTATTCTTCATGGTAATCAGAGCCAAAATTATCAAAATCTAAAATTTTCTTTTTTCGCGCAGTTCATCAATAACGGCTTCTTCTTCTTCTTTCTTCAATGACATGAAACCTTGGTCAATCTTTCCGCCGGCCTCAAGCTTTTTCTTCGACATCTTCATTCTCTTTGTCCCTACAAATAAGATGACAAAAATTTCTCTTCTAGGCAAACCAATGTCTCTACCGCCACTACCGTAAATCGCCTCTTCTCCTTTCTTGATGGCACTTTCCCAGCACCACCTGCAATTCTTCCGGCTAAAGAGAAAGACCCGATCGCAATTCTCCATGGTCAAATCGCGATGGTCGCTCTAGTTCTAGTCATGGTTCTTCTGCTTATGACTCTGGTCGCAATGCATCTGGATGATCATCTATCAATTCCCAAATCTGTGACAAACCAGGCCACAATGCTTGGAAGTGTTGATATCGATTTGATGAAGTGTTGCCTCAACCAACATCTTATGCTCTTACGGCATTTCACACCTCTTTTCCGACCAGCAATTCAGATGATTGATACATTGACGCGGGTGAAAATTCTCATGTTACTTCCGATCCTTAAAGGCTTCAAAACTCCTCGCTATATCAAGGCACATATACTGTCATTGTTGGTAACAATCTCTCTATATTTTGAACTAATGCTGGTACTCTCCACACCCCTATTCGTCCTTTTCAATTACAATTTTTTTTTCATGTTTTCAATATGAATGCTCATCTTATTTCTGTATATGTCTTTGCTAAAGAAAATAATTGTACACTCATCTTTAAACCTGATGCCTTTCAGATAGTGGACAATCTTATCAATCATGTGATATTCACGAGTCCTTGTGAGAATGGACTCTACACTATTCCTTCCTCCAATCCTCCTTGTGTTCATTCTCGCTCATCCTTGTTGTCTCCCATCTGCAAGGCTCTTTTGGCGACCATCAATCCTTCAAATTGGCATAGTCGATTAGGTTATACGTTCGAACAAACTACGAAAAATATTTTGTCTAGTTTAGGTTTCAACCTTCTTTTAAAAAAAAATTCACAGCGAAGCATATTTCGTAACTAAATCTCATAAACTTGTTTTTTCAATTTCTAAATACAAGTCTTTACTTGGTTCAATTTGATATTTGGGACCCTATAGGGTTCTTTCCTTTTCTGTTATCTCTATTACATTTGCTTTATTGATGATTGTACTAAGTATACAGTCACTTTCGAAAATAATTGAAATAAAAATTTTAAAGTCAATTTGTTTAATTTTGTTCTTTGCACTCAAAAAACAAGCGTAATTGATCTTAAACTCTAATTGTGATTTATTTAAATTTAAAATTAAAATAAGTGTGCATATCACTTGCTAATGAGGGGGGCAAATACATCAGATTCACTCATTTTCTTGTCTTCTACAAGAAGAAGAAGAAGAAGAAGAAGAAGAGAGAAGAAATGGCCCGGAACACAAATCTTATTTCAAGCCCTGATGGGAAAATACAAGATGTATACAATATCCTGAAAAAGGAATTTCAGGAATTTTTACATCAGCATTAGGATAATGAAGATTTGCTGAGCAGACAATAGAAGTGAGTGAATCCGATGTTTTTACTGCGCCATTAACAAGTATCATGTACGCTTATTTTTATCTCAAATTAAGTTGGATCGAAATTTAAATTTAGGATCGATTAATAAAACTAAAATCAAGCAATCTTAAATTTAGAATTTTTTTTCAAGTATTTTCATGGTATAGAGACCATTTTATTCCTTCCCACGATCCGATAAAAACAAAAAAAAAAAAAAAAAAAAAATTGAGACCATTTCTGCGTTTTGCGCTTATTGAAATGTAAAGTCTTTTAAGTTTATATTCTCGTATCATATGCATAAGAGAATTGATTTCATTACTAGTGGAATGTCATTGTCCTATCTGTAATATCATGGATTTAGGTTCAAGGAAAATGAATAAGGCTCAGATCACAAGTCAGATATATCACAACATTTGAATATCTCAATATCAAATATATTTCATATATTTTCAATATCTTACTCAAATATCACCCAACATCACAAATAAATATCAA
>JAOWAN010000005.1:17097172-17112241 GCA_028566635.1 Lobelia cardinalis
GTTCATATTGTTGATTTTGTATGTTCATGTGATGTATTGCTTGTAAGTAGTAATCTTGAATTACTATACGAAACCAAGGATTAATTCTCTTAAAATTTTAAGAAAGATACGTGTGAGGCACCTTACGTGATAGGAATATAAATATTCCATGATTGATCACGTGAATTATTAGGACTATCTCAAAAATGTTACATAGATCAAATTTTATAGAGATCTGGAATGAGTATAAGTTCTTCAAGAGTTGTTCCAATTCATAAAGACGATAAATTCTCTTTGGATCAATGTCCAAACACTGACTTGGAATGTAAAGAAATGAAAAGTATTCTTTATGCATTTATCGTGGGGAGTTTGATGTACGAACATATCTGTACAAGATCAGTTATCATTTTTGCAGTTAGAATGCTAGGGTATTACCAAAGTAATCCCAATATTGAACATTGGAGAATTACAAAACTGACAATGAAATACTTAAAGAGGAACATGAGATTACAAGCTCACATAATGTTTTCAAACGACAAGTATTGAAATGAGCTAAATATATGGAAGTATCTTGTCGTGAATGATGAAGTTCAGAAATGAAGTATATCCATAGTATACATAAGTACTCAGCTTATGATCGCTGATGCAGTTATGAAAATGTTACAACCTAAGACAATTATGGAACATGTTAATAGAATGAGTCTTGAGTATGAAAACCTCTAATCAGTGTATTTTCATATCATGTAAGAACTTATGTTTATTGATATTCTAAATTCAATAAACGTTGTTTCTGATTTTTTCTGCTTCAAATTATTGTTCATATGCATATTATGTTTAAAGTATTGAAGCAGAAAGTCTTGATATAAGACAATTATGTGAACTTTTTATGTGTCACTTATATATTATATTAGATTGGTTATTGATGTTGTAGTATATGGAAGGAAATATGTCGATTAAATGATGTACGATCGCCATGACTCACATTAGTGATCCATTTAATATGATATTAAGATAATCGATTATAAGAATATTCACGAATCTAATATTATGCGTGCCTTATGTATATTTTTTTATTTTGATCATGTGTGACAAGTGGGAGAATTGTAAACTTTGTGTCCCACATGTTCGCCAAGTGGGAGAATGTAAAGTTTTATGTCTTACATGTGTGACACGAGACGGAATTGGAAAATAGAATTAGATTTTTAATAGGAATATGACGTTTTGGTTAATTAAATACGTCACCCTACAAATAAGTCTCTTTGATGGAAAGGGCATTAACAGTAATTTTCACAGCTAGGGTTTGTCCTTTCTCTACCCTATAAATAGATGTGAGGTTCCAGCAGCCTACACTCGTTACAGAAAATACATAAACGAGGGGAAAGAGAGAAACAAATCATTTGAATTCCTACCGCTCAATTGGAGGAGAATTAATTCAAAGGAGTCTTCTTCTTCCCAAATCGCTTCCGCTATGGGTCGTCAAGGTAAGTTTTCGATCCAATCATGATTATGATTAATTACGTGAAATACAGGTTGTTCAAGATCCTATGTTGTCTATATTCAATTATGTTCTTGAACATATGAATTGTGAATGTCTTAAAACTAAGCCAAAATTACATAAGTAATCATCTGTGATTGAGTAAATTTTTATTCATCATAAAAAATAAAAAATAAATATACAAAAATTTAAAATAAATTTTAGATAAATATATAAAGAAAGAGTGAGAAAGAGCATTGGTGCATGGAGAGAGGGAGGAGGGAGTAGCGAGAGTGTAGGGGGATTGGAGCCTTGGAGGCAATAGGGAGGGGGTTGTCATTGGAAATTGTGTGGTACTATTTATAAGAATGAGCTTTCATGTATTATAAAAAAGATTTGAGTGTCGTTTTAGCGCTCAAAAATAATATTTTATGAAAAAGAATAATCTTTATACTTACTTCGGTTCAAAATAGTTGACCTCTTGGGAACAAAATTTTGTTTCAAAATAGTTGATGTTTAAAATAATTTTTCTGCAATATTCCTAAATTACCCTTCTACCTCAAGACTCTTCAACTTTCATGCTCCATTACTCCAATATAAGTTCTCATTTCCAATAAAGAGCTTTTATGTTAGACGGGATAAAAATGAAAATATAATACATAATAAATACTTTTCTTGGTTTGTGAATTGAAACCTTAAAAATTAACTATTTTGAACCGGAGGGAGTATTTCTTTAGATTTGATCTCACGAGCAGTATCGTAGCTTGAGCCTACCTTCGCCTTCTGACCGTCTCTGCACTCCCACCTCCACGGCCGACACCGAAACAGTGCTTTACCCCAGTCAACTGCAATCGAGTTCCTAAGATGGGAGAGAGAGGATATACCTACTTTAACCACTCTCAAATCTCAATCTCTACGGCAGCTTCTAAATAAAGAAACTTAGAGAAAGCCCATAAAATGTAAAATAATTATTTACCTCGAAGCCCAATTCAATATCTGCAACTGTTAGTTACATAATCATACAATCACAGTAAATAAAAAAAAGATTAAAAATAAAATAAAAACAGATACACATGCTATAAGACAATCAGGACAGTAAGTTAATCTGAAGCAAATGTTTAATTACTTTAGTTGCCACAACGACGAATTACAAAACCACCACCGGGGTAAATCGTGCCAAAAAACGAGTATCCAAACACGTCATTAGTTTGATCAGAGGTCTCGAGTTTAAGCCCCCACAGATAGTCGCAACAGATAAGAGGTCTCGAGTTTGAGTCTATGTCTCGAAACCCTTTTTCTTCATCAGATTATGAGTATTTTTTTTCCTGCACATTCAGAACATATGGGATGTTAAATTTGTACGTTGCTGTGTTCAGGAAGGATGAATCGCTTGCTCCGAAGTCAATGGAAATGGAACTTGCAGATATTTGCAACAAAAAGTCAACAATCTGGACATGACCACACCAAACTTGTAAGTGTGATGCTAACCAAAATCTTTTTATTATAATGCATAGTTTCCATGTTAATATCAGTGACTAAGTCAAATTGTTTTAATCCTTACTTCTTCATCGGATTAGAGAAGAAACTAAATTTTGCAATTTAATAAGGAAAAAAAAAAAAAAAAGGAAAAAAAGGGGAAGACTATGCAGGGGACTAATTCAATGGTGTGTTTCTTTAAAATGTCAACTTCCTCCTTGTTTATGTTGGCAGTTGCAGAGATTTTTTCATGTTCAGGTTCTCATTCAGAGAAGGCAAATGTCAAGCAACAGCTCAGATTGGTTATCGGTATGAGACTTATTTGATTTTTTTTCTCTTATCTATTGCATTTCTTTTTTTTTTCTTAGCAGAATTCGATTGAAGCATGTACTCGAGTTCAGATTGTTTTTCCAATCTGAATCGTGATAGAGAATCAATTTCGTTAACGGAACACCAATCGTTACATACGCTAGAACACATTTGTATGTGCGTGTGTGTGTGTGTGTTTTGCACGACAGATGAGCCTGCACATCGTTCTATCCATTCCATTCATAGAAGTGGTGAGAATTGGTGAATCTTTTGAAGTATATATGAAGTTTACCTTAAAGAGTCCATCTTTGTTTTCAGATCAAGGGAAACAGAAGCCCGGTTGCAAGCCAAACAGAATCCTTGTTGCTATCAATTTCAGAGATCACTTCAGCAGTGGCAGGTATTAAGGCAGAACACGACAATTTCATAGAGATTGGGTGCTACTTTTACCGAGTTTCCTCAGTTATAATGGAGTTCCAATCTGCTCCGAGCACGCCAGGAAACACACTAAAGATGCTACATCCGCTATCCAGAAGCGTAGACTTGGCAAAAGACCTTGTGGGGAGATGCAACAATGGGGAACTCGTAATCCCCGACACTGAAATAAGAAGCATAGTGGAAAAGCTTGGAGGTGTGATTAAGCAGATGGGAGAAGACCTTAGCATGATAGTATCCCCAGCAGAAACTGGAGACCAAGAATATACCCACATTGCTGTTCAATCTCTTATACAAGAGATGAAAACTGCTAGGTTTAAAGTAAGCCTAATTCAAGCATCAAAGCAAAAAGAAGAGCAAAAAGGAGAGCCAAAAGAGCCACAAGCACTCTTGAGGAAGGGTTCAGCACATAAGGAGCCACAAGCACTCTTGAAGAAGGCCTCAGCACATCAGGAGCCACGAGATCTCTACTCCATAGATGTTGAAGAAGCACCGCGACACAAAAGCACAAGCAAAAGAGTCGAACTTGAGCATGAAAGAGGGAGCTCAAGATCCTCCACGAGTCTGTCAGAGATGTCTCAGTACATGGAACCATTATATGAGACGTTCTTTTGTCCGTTGACAAAGAAGATTATGGACGATCCAGTTACCATAGAAAGTGGAGTCACATATGAGCGAGAGGCAATTACTGACTGGTACCAAAAGTTTGAAAATCAAGAAGAGATTGTCTGCCCGCAGACAGGTCAGAAGATATTTAGTAGAGTTTTGAGCACGAATATGGCTCTAAAGGCGACAATAGAGCAGTGGCAGGAGAGGAATGAAGCTGCAAGGATCAAGGTAGCCCGGTCAGCACTGGCTTTAGCCAGTACGAAACCTATGGTTCTTGAAGCACTCTTAGACTTGCAAAGTTTATGCAGGAAGAGGCAGTACAACAAAGTGCAGCTTCGAAACAATGGAATTTTACCATTGCTTGGAAGACTCTTGGAAAACAAAGACAGGAATGTGAGGTTTGAAACTTTGGAACTATTAAGAGACTTGGCTGATGATGACAACGAGGCCAAGGTAGTTTTATCAAACCCTCAAGCCAAAACTTGTTGCATCCAGAGCGATTAACTAACGTTTGAAGTTTCTAATTTGCTTGTGCAGGAAACATTAGCGAAGGCAGTTGATATATCTTTGATAATGAAGATGTTATCGAGCAATTTTCAACCAAACAAGCATGCATCATTACTTCTTCTTCTCGAGTTATCAAAATCCCATAGTGTGTGTCACAGAATAGGATTGGTAACGGGAGGAATTCTGGTGCTGATCACAATGAAGTATCGACGTGCCATTGATGCATTTGCTTCAGAGAAAGCTGATGATCTCTTACGAAACTTGGAGGTTTCTGTGATTAACATCAAATGCATGGCTGTAAATGGACACTGGGAGCCCCTTCTAAATCATCTAACTGAAGGTACTTACCACTTCCTCCATCCCACATGAAGAGAGACACTTTCCGATCTCTTCAAGTGTCGGGAAACCAGAGAGTAAAACTGTCCCTCTTCAGAGGGATGCAATATATTTATCCTCCCCACCTCTTCCCTTCCCTTTCCTCTCTCTGGTAAGGGTTATGTAAATCAGTTCACTATTTGGGTCTAATTTTGGGGCTAGGGCTTATCTCCATTTTTTTTACTCTTCAAGTTTGGGAACACTTGGATGTAGCCTACTCAAATGGAGGGTGACGATGGGTGATCCATGATTCATGCATGTGTCAAATCTCTTTTTCTGTTTTTACATTGTGTGTCATAAAAATGCTAACTACCAACTGATTGAACCCTAACATTATATGAAACCAACAAACAAAGCAGGTGATGAAGAGATGAAGATGGAGATGGCAAGCTACCTCGGTGAAATTGTGGTTCGACATGATCTCAAGAGCTATGTGGCGGAGAGGGCATCCCCGGCTCTTATTCAAATGGTGCAAGTTGGGAATACTCAGACCAGGAATGTGGCATTCAAAGCGCTAAAGCAAATTGCATCGCACCATCCAAACTGCGAGATCCTTGTAAAAGCCGGAATCTTGAGCATTATGTTTGAAGAAATGTTCACAACAACAATCTACGAAGAGCCAATGACCTCAAAGAAAGAAGCAGCTGCAATACTTGCCAATATACTCGAATCAGGTATAGAGCTAGACACCCTGCAAGTGAACACACATGGCCATACAATGTCTTCAGAGTATATCATATACAATATCATTAACAGGCTTAGGAATTCAACCCCGGAAGATTTGAACATCAGCCTCATCAAGATCCTCTTATGCCTTATGAAATTCCCCAAATCTTCCGCCACGATCGTGTCTGTGGTCAAAGAGGCTGAAGCCAGTTATAACCTGATCGACCTCATTAACAACCCAAATGATGAACTTGTGGTAATATCAATCAAGTTTCTTATCGCTCTTTCATCCTTCATGGGCCATACACTAGCTGAGCGACTCTGCAAAATGCAAGGCCAGCCGGAGGCCTTACTCCAAGAACCAGCTGAAATGATGCGAATAACTGAGAAGCATGCAGTTTCAGCCAGCTTCATAGCGAAGCTTCCCCATCAAAACTTACCACTCAACCTAGCTTTACTTGGAAACAACGCAGTCCCAAAAATTCTACAAAGAATTGATCAAATCCAGCAATCTGGCACAAGAACAAGCAGGTATGGAAGTGCTTATTTGGAAGGACTTGTGGGTATTCTTGTCAGGTTCACAACAACACTGTATGAATACCAAATCTTGGTTGTAGCAAGAACCTACAACTTCACAGCAGTTTTCACGGAATTGCTTATGAAAACGTCCAGTGATGAAGTTCAGAAATTATCAGCAATTGGGTTAGAAAATCTATCGTCAAACTCAATCAACCTATCAAAATTGCCAGAAATCAAGAAACGCAGGTCAAAGGAAACCTTCTTTCTACCAAAGTGTCTGTCTTGTAATTCATCAATGGAGGAAAAAATATCGGTATGCCCAGTTCACAGAGGCGATTGTTCTTCAGAAGAGACCTTCTGCTTAGTTGATGCTAAAGCAATCGAAAGACTGTTGGCCTGTTTGGACCATGGAAATGTTCAGGTGGTGGAAGCTGCATTATCAGCTCTATGCACACTGCTCGACGACAAAGTCGACTTGGACAAGAGTGTGAGTATGCTGATCGAAGTGAATGCTATACAGCACGTATTGAACGTTGTAAAGGACCACAAGGAAGAGCGTCTATGGCAAAAATCATTTTGGATGCTCGAGAAATTCTTGATGAAAGGAGGGGACAGTTCTGCTTCAGAAATATCGCAAGATAGGTTGTTGCCTGCTACGTTGATAGGGGTTTTACATCATGGGGATGGGAGTATCAGGCAAATGGCTGAGAGAATCTTGAGGTACCTGAATATGATGCCTAATGTAAACACAACATATATGATGTGAAGCTGTAAACCATTTAGTTCATTATGTATAAAGTCAAAGGTACGGTAGAGGCACTATTTGGACAAGCTTTACCATTTGTTCATCTTCCAATGAGGAAAACTCTCCTCTAATGAGTTCCACAAGTTAAGATTTTACCCCAAGTTCTCTTGCAGGCAAGGCCTATGAATGATAAACAGGATTGCCTAGGATTCCATACATTCATGGATAGGAAAGGTTCCACGGACCATGCCCAATTTTTTCAAAAACTGAACCCAAAGTGTAACACCCCACATTTACACGTAAACAGGATTATTTGGGGGTTCAGGGGCAGCGCCCCCATAATTTATTGTTATTATTTTTTTCGCTTATTAGTTTTATTTCTTAGTAATTTATACAATAATTTAAGATTAGAAAGAAAATGCATTGTTTTGATAAGCGAATATAAAAAAATAAAAAACAATTTTAGAGATTTTGCCGGAAAAGAAGGGGGAAATCGAAAATGGGCGACGAAAAACATGGCGGGAGGACGGAAGCACCGAAAATTGAACCTATACATATATATGGACAAATTTCTGCTTCAGACAAGCCAACTAGGGGACAGGGACAACAACATATTACCGTGTGATAACATTAAAAATACTACTAGTAGTAGTTCTTTAAAACTTCAACAAAAGTACTTTTGACATTGAATTAGTAGTGGGCCTAGAGGCAATACTATAAAGTAAAGACAATTAGTTAGATATGAGTTGCATCTTATCGTACGACCCGAAAGTGCTTCCAACAAATAGAAATGAAAAATTATTTAATTTTGGCCGGCCGGCACAACTTGGCACTATCCATCCATCAAAGATTTATCCTGCAAAATACCAAACTTAAAATACCAATATTGAGAATATATACCATATTTTTGGACGGCAATGCAGAAATTTGACGATCAATTCTCGAATGCTATTTTGTCATCTCCTTGTTGTTTTCTATATTTGCATAAACCCTTCTCAGTTGTAAGCAAAATATTCTTCAGTCTTCTTATTCTCTCCAGCCCTTTTTGATAGTATGTGTAAGTTCACCCTGCAGACATTTACGGTGCTGAACTTTATGCACCAATCTTTGTACCCTACTTTTCGTTGAAGGAAAATCTCTCAATTTGGCAGTAGTTTCCTCAAAGATAACATAAACAACAGGGGTCATGATGTATTCATGATAAGGCTGAATGTACTGAATCTACCTACTACAATGTTTGGAAGAATGAAAAAACGTACTGCTGGCGTTTCATTGTAAGTGTCCATGATGGTGACATGTTGTGAGGGGAAAATGTTGCTTTCAGGGCACTTAAAATGAAATAGAGGGAGTAGATAAACTTGCCTTAAACAAGAAACATAAACGACTCATCTCTTGTTTTCCCTTATCGTATCCATTGGTCTTCTATCTGCAATATCATTGTACAATATATCAGCATTAGAATTCAGAAACTTCATTTTCGTAAGATTAAAGTCTTACCAGATACCATATCAGAAGGCTGTACTGACTGGTCCGCATTGAAATTTTCCAACAAGCATATATTACAGTTAACTACAAGTTGAGTTCATTTGGATTTCAAGAGGACGAAAATAAACTATATAACATTGACAGCGTCAAAGTACACGGTAAAATCATTTTCAATATACTATATACAATGACCGAGGTCTGTATCAAACTATGTTACATCAGGGTTAGCTAAGGTTATTTAATCAAGTTGGGGAAGCCTCAAATTCATTTTGCAATTTCTTTGCTTCACAGGAAGATGGCTTCTTTCTCCATGGAGGATTTTGTTGGAGATGGAGCTCTAAAGGAGCTTCTTCCAAAGCTGTTAGACGAAGGCTGGGATGATGTACCAACCTTTAAAATAATGAATTCAGATGACATGAGTGCAATAAATATGACTCAAGAACACAAGGTTGGTTAGCCTTTTCAATTTTGTTTTTCTGAAATGCTATCGAACAATTGTCTGTATCTTCTTCGGGTCAACCTTTATAAACGTCAGATTTTTATCATGTCCTTTACAAATATGACAAGATCGTTCGAAGTTCTAAAGATCCTTATTATATACTAATCGAAAGCTCTTTTTAATCAATTCAAGGATGCACTAGAAATCAGGTCATACCTGCATGACCGAGCACTGATGCAGTACGCGGACAAGCTCGAAGCATCTGGAAAATGTCTTCCTGAGCTTCTTAACCTAAGCACAGCTGATCTTTCTTCTCAGTTTGGAATGAAAAGAGGGCACCTTGCACGTTTCATGGACAGAACTAGTTCTTGTGCAGTAGATCCTATGCCACCGTCATTTTCTCTCCCTTCAATGAAAAAGGCCACTGCTCCTTCCCGAAATACTAGTATGTACAAGAGTGAGTCTGCTTCGGTGATCCCCAAAAAACTGCAGGCTATGCCAACAAGGAGCAGTATAGCTTATGATTCAGCCATCGAGCAATCCATGGCTGATTTCAAGATCAAAGATGGTTATATATTCAAGGGGATTGTGGCTTCAGTGCCTGATGAACCTAGAGCATGTGGTTGTGTACAGCCTCCCCCAATAATAGAGAACGTGGCACCATACCCTACTATTGAGAGTATATCAGTTCAGAAACTAACTCCAGAATATAAGATCGGAATGGAGAGATTGGTCACAACAAAGACACCACCAATGAAAGCTTCAGTATTATGGCAAGATGGACCTGCATTGCTCCTCTGTATCCGTCGGCCAGGGTAACTTTTCTTAATCCTCCTGCATATCAAGTACTCTTATTCAAATCATTTACTTTTAAGAGATAAATTAAGCTCTAATAAATGAAAGGCTAGGAGGTGCATTCAGAAACCATATGTCAGTGGTAATATTAAGTCGAAATTACGATGCAGTTATAATAGGAATTATGAAGCAGTGATTAGGAAGGATACAAGTATGATTTGGTACAATTTTCTCAACTGAAAAAGTAGGACATAGTGCCAGCGGGAAAAATTAATTAAATGCACATTTAAATAAAAGTAAGAAAGCTCAGGCCAAAATGCAACCACATAAAGTCTTGAATTTGATCTTGTCCCAACTCATTTCTATAGCAATTTTTTTTGTCCCGTATTGGTATTTTACAGTCTACTCCAACGGGCAGTGCAAATCTTAACATTTCCAGTCATGTGCGAGGCAGATGACCAAAAGTGAAGGAATTTTATGTCTTCTTAGGCCTGATCCCGTTTTTGATGTGGTAATGTGCCTAAAAATGTTTTAGAATCGCAAGGATCGTCGGAAATGGGACAAAAACGTACTAAGTATTTAGTTGGACAAATTGAAATTCTGGATCCTATGTGGGATAAGGGGTATAGTTATCAGCACCAATGAGCATTTTAGCCCAAGAATTACAAGCTGAAAAGATTATGCATTTGAGTTATCTTGAACCGACAGGTATATTACAATAAAGTCGGCTACAGTTCTGCTAGTTTTGAGAAGATAGACTTGGCACTCATCAGTTTGTTCATATATTTGCAACTACATATTATTATTTCCCCTTTCAAAAACATAAATGTCAGAAAGTTATTTTCTTAGGTTTGTGAACATAATATCAAATTATTAGGTCGTAAGGTATCCACTTGTTTATGCCACTAATAAATAACAGGAAGTGTACAATGTCTATCTGAATGAATATGTGTCCACTGTGACTGTGGTTCAGAGCCCTTTTCGGACTATCCATGTTTGATGATTAAGAATAATACAACTTTATCTTCAATCACATAAATTGCAAAAGTTTCGTGAGATTCCAATTCTGCAAATTCCTTAAATGGTTCTGTCTTTAACCTATTATATTTTATCGGCAAAACTAACTTCTTTTATAAATATGAAAATAGAACTATAGAGGTTCAGAAAACCCAAAGTAAAGCCTGAATACACCTCTTCACTGAATCTCTGATGATTCAAAGAAACTTGGGTTATACACACATAATGGACTACCAAAAAGAACCCAAAACTAGACATAGACTAACAACCAAGAGCTACCTTTTAATCACGGATCAGCTACATAACAAGACACCTCTAACAGAAACTTCCACGAATTTCTTATAGTCCAACTCTAGTTTAAATAATAAATGAGCTGCCACCAATATTGAAAAGCACCGACTCCTTTTGTTTGAATTGGAAAACAGGTGTATCATGTGCAGAGCTGAGGCACATAAACTCTATTCCAAAAAACCCATCTTTGATGCACTCGGAGTCAAACTATATGCCATCCTTCACGAGAACATAGAGTCCGAGGTAATTTAGAAATTTAATTATATTCTTACCCCCTTCAGCAATTGATATTGGTTGACTTGATTTTAAGTCGAGCCAACATTTGATAAGTCTAGGTAAAAGATTTCTGGCCTCGATACTGGGGTGGTGTCGTACTCCTTGACAAAAGCATGGAGTTTTTCAAAGCTCTAGGGGGAGGGAAGTTGCTCAAGGACAAGTTCATATCAGGATTTTTGTTCAACCCTCGAGCTAGGGCGAATTATAAGCGTGCAAAAGCCATGGGAGTAGAGCAAAACTTCAGGGGAGAAGGTGAAATAAAAGGCGGGCTGTTTTTAATTGGGAAAGGGAAAAGTGGAATTGCCTACCAGTTCATAGAGCGAAACTTTGGAGATTGGGCTCCTATTGCTGAAGTCCTTGATATCTGTACAAAGTTGCAGGTAGAAATCCGTATGCTTCTTTTATCATTCACTGTATCTTCTCACCTGCAAAAGTATTATGTTATTAACTTTTTTTGCCATCATTATGCAGAATCCACAAGAAAGCCAGGTGGAGTCTATTGGATCATTTTAATGAACAAATTTCTGCTTAAATGTTTCCATATTTGTCCTCACTGTTTGCAAACTTACAATGCTTCCGACTCCAGTATATAAGGAGTGCCAGTTTGTGATTTATCTATCGTCAAATTCGATAAATTTTTATTTGCATTTGTTCAGATTTTATTTATCCTATACAGTAGGTCTTGTTACTAATTCATGATCTGGCATGGACAGAATGAAAACTTCATTCTCGATTCTACGAGAATTTTTATGAAAGCCTTTCATTTGCTTCTCTTCGATGGAAGTTTAATTTTCCCAGAATGTATCCAAATTTTTCATTTGATTGAAGAATAAAGAAATTTTGATGGACTGATGTCTGTTGTTCCATTGAGCTTGTTTTCAAATCACATTGTTGTGTACCTAAAGAGACTAACGCATATAAGCGTTTGTCTTTGCAAGCAAACGTTAGTGACTTACCTCCTTAGCTAAGCCAGTTATTAAAAAGTTGTGTAAAGCTTCTCCATCAAGAATGTGTTCTTCGTGGGTCCAAATTGTAGAAGAATGTTTTGATTCATGAACTTCTGTCACCCACATCATGCTATCAAGGTTTTAACAATAGTAAGATTCACCAGAAATCTCCACATGAACATGTTCCCGCCTTGAATAAATGAAATCTTACAGAATCCCTAACGAGAATCTCTCTTTCAGTGACCTTAGAAATTAATTTAGTTGCATTGTGGCAATCCCCACATACCCTGAGGTTTTTCACTACTCGTATAGGCAGGCCAGGAGGGATGAAAATCAATCCGAAAGCAATAGCAAGCTTCTCACTGTGATGGTTAAGCATCTTTACTTTCTCAGGCTCATCAACATCATGAAGAACAGACCTCATATCAGGCACATAGCCTTCTCTTACCAGCTTGCCGTTCAAGTCCTCCAGCTTAGCATATATTAGATCAGAAAAAATATTTGATCTGTCGTCAGCTGAGAAAACATGCACTTTATTCTTATATTTGATCCAACTAAATCCTGGTTCCTTTCTTACACCTCTCTCTCTCATTCCTCTCCTCAAGTGAGCCACCTCATCCCATTTCCCTTTAGATGCATAAATGCTTGATAGCAAGACATAGCTCGCAGGGTTTTGGGGCTCTAGTTCCAGTAGCGACTCTGCTGCCCATTTCCCAAGATTCAAGTTACCATGAAACCTGCAAGAGCTGAGTAAAGTAGACCAACCTATTGCGTCAGGACCAAATGGCATCTTAGATATAAAATCTTTGGCTTCCTCAAGACGCCCCGCACGACTGAAGAGATCAATCATGCAAGTGTAATGATCAGAAATTGGAATGATTTCATGTTCTTTTACCATGGACTCAAAATACTGGCATCCTTTCTCTACTAATCCTGCCCTACTGCAAGCTGAAAGAACCCCAATAAAAGTTATTCCATCTGGTCTCAGGCCATGTGACAACATCTTCTCAAACAAACTGATTGTTTCATTTGCTTTTCCGAACTGGGAATACCCAGAAACCAATGCTGTCCACGACACCTCATCCCTGAAATCCATCTCATTGAACAACTGATTGGATTTCTCTATGCTTCCACATTTACCATACAAGGTCACAATTGCATTTGAAACGGTAATAAAGGAAATCAAGCCTGAAATGAGGGCTTGACAATGAAACTGAGCACCCTCTTCTAAGCTTGCCAAATTTGCACATGAGCTAATTATACTTCCAAGAGTAAAATCATCCGGCTCTATCCCATTTCTCTGCATCTCACAGAAGATCCTCACAGCTTCTTCGCTGTACCCATTCTGACCATAGCCCACTATCATTGCAGTCCAAGATACAATATTTTTGTTTTTCATTCTCTTGAAAACTCTTTCTGCATATTGAATACCTTTACACTTCAAATACATGTCAATAAGGGCACTACCAACATATACATTGTCTTTGTAATTGGTCTTAATAATAAAAGTATGGATTTGCTTACCTTCATTCAATGCCGCCAGCCCCCCACAAGCTGTCAAAACGCTTCCAAAGGTAAACTGATCAATACACAATCCTTCCACCCTCATTTCTCTAAACTTATTAACTGCACTTCGGTCTAATCCATTGTGTGTAAGTCCAGTGATCATTGTTGTCCATGATATCGAATCTTTTTCAGGCATGAAATGAAACAAATACTCTGAATCTTCAACCATTCCACAACGCAAAAACCCCATAAGCATCGTATTATACATAACCACATTCCTTTCCGGCAGTTCATTAAAAACCCGTCTTGCATCATAGATTAGGCCTACTTTCGAGTACATATCCACCAAAGCGCTACCTACAAAAACGTAATCCTCGAAACCATTAACCACTACATGCCCATGAATTTGCTTACCCAAATCAACAAACCCATGATTAGAACAAAATGAAAACATAGTTGTGAACATAATCCGATTCAAATTCACTGGTCCCTCTTTCAACATTAACTTATAACCCTCCACTGTTTCATCACATGAACCATGACAAGCATAACCAGAAATAACCGAATTCCAGGTGACCCCATCTCGAGCAGGCATCCGATAAAAGATTTGACGCATTTCCAAAAGATACCCAGATTTCGAGTAGGCTGAAAGAATGCTATTCCATGAAAAGAGATTTGGTTGGGGAATTCTATCGAACACTTTCCGTGCATAAATTATGTTACCCAATTTATGGTAAGAGCTGATGAGATTATTTAGAAGGAACGTCTCTGGATTTGTCAGACTTGTGATAATAGAGCAATGAATCTTTTTTACTTGGATCCTATTATGAGTCTCACAGCAAGTTTTGAGTAAGGAGCAGTAGTAGTTTGAGGTGGAAGACATAATAAAGAAGCCCTAATTTTAGCGTGAACGAGAAGTGGCGGGAGTAGTAATTAGTAAATAGTAGTTCTAATCGTGCAAAAATTAATTATTAAAGGAAAATGCTGCACGTGCGGCAGATTTTAACGGAAAAATTAAGAACATGTATTAAAATGTTGTACACTAACCATAATGTATAACACTTTGTAACTGGTCTGATGTATAAATTCTGATGAGCGCCTAGGCGCTTGGTTCTATTAGGAGCGTCCAATTCACATATATGTTATAAATTATGCACATATACGTGTTATAAAATGCACATATTAATT
This sequence comes from Lobelia cardinalis, assembly GCA_028566635.1. Taxonomy (NCBI): domain Eukaryota; kingdom Viridiplantae; phylum Streptophyta; class Magnoliopsida; order Asterales; family Campanulaceae; genus Lobelia; species Lobelia cardinalis. The sequence continues at coordinate 17,112,211 of JAOWAN010000005.1, forward strand.
ATGCACATATATGTGCATAATTAATATGTGC
>JAOWAN010000005.1:17125795-17137677 GCA_028566635.1 Lobelia cardinalis
ATTTGGGCTAATTTTACCAAGCCAGTTTTATAAGATAAGCTTCACTATTAATTTATTATCATTCAAATTAAATATTAAACTAATTTCATAATGTTAATCCTTTAAATGTAATTATTTTTAGCAATATTTAATTTAACTTAATGATCACAATTTATTAAATCCTTGGGAACTATTAGTTGGATAAAATTTCTAGAAATTAAAATTAAATTAAAATTTTAATTTAATGTAATTTTCATTTTATTGAAAAAAATACTTTTAAAAATACAAAAACAATAAATGTAAGAACTACTTCTAACGAACATATATTCATTGTATGATATTTAACTATTTTCAATTTATAAGTTTTACATGAATGGTGATTTAGCTAATCATGAGACGTAATTTAATATTTTAATATGATTAATTTTAATATATGTTTTCCTTAGGAAAAACGGGTCTTAACTTGTCAATTCGAGTATAATGAATAATAATTATAATTTTATCGAAAAAAATAAAAGAAATCAAATCTTTGTTTTTATAATGTGCATTCGGACATGAGCATTCACTAGTACTCGATTTAATTGTACTCGACAGTAATATGTTGTGAGAGCTTTACGTCACTTTCAAAAAAATTAAAATGAAACGGACACGGATATAGTATCTATACTATAAGTTAAGGCATGTGGTCCAAGCCAAATTAACAGTACTATTCATGTACAAACTTTAAGGGATGAGTTGAGATTAGTGTTTATGTGTTGAAAAGTGTGTGTTGAGAAAAAAGAGATGGATGATGGGGATTTTTGTGTGGGTGGGGGTGGGATTGGGTGTTGGAAAAAGTGAGAGATATTAAAATGTTATATTTTATGTATAATTTTTTATTTAACTTAATTATTATATAAAATTATATACATATTTTTTATGTTAAATAATTTTATTATTTTTAAATATTTTTTCTTTAATTTTAAATATCTTTTTAATTTAAATAATATAAAAAAAATAAAAAAAATAATCTAAAATTTTAAATATTTTGTCGTGTCCTCGCTAAATATATAAATGCAATGACACTCCTTCCTTACACGGATGTTTGATGAAATTTTGTACTTTCTGTCACGTTGTTGTTTGTCCCAAGTTCCTAACCCCCTAAAATCCCCAATTATTGGATTACACAGGATTCCGCCCTTGGCTAAAGTGCGCCGTAGGACAATTTTACGCTGAGTTACAACAACCGCACTGTTGGCTCCGTTCTTTAGACCGCACTTGATATGTCTGCGCACGTGGACCAACGAATCAATCATCACCCATCATCACCATCCCTTCCTTGCAAAGCTGACGTGTCAATATAGCTGGCTGATAGGTACTTACCGGACCCCACCCAACTAAACTTTTCCCGGTTGACCACAAAAGGCTTATCATGTACACACCTGCTCACGTTAGACTTGCACACCTGCCAGGATCATCACACCGCAAAAAAAAAAAAAAGAAGAAATGAAAGCTCGTTTTAATGGCTGATTTTTAGTTCCTGTTCATTGAATTCAAAGAATTTAAGCACACCCCACATTAAAGATTTTCCCCAGGTATGTACTTTCTTCCTTAATTTGTCCAATTCAGCTTCTCTCTGTAGAAATTTTCTTGGTATTGTTGAGAAACTTTCTCTGCTAAATTATGCTGAAATTTTTTCATAATTCACACAATTGTGTGTGTATATATATATATATATGTATATATTACTTTCTTGATTAAGATAGAGATAAAGTATGATGTGGAAGTTTAGTTGTTAGGGTGGGCAAAGAAGGAGATGGGAGGAGGGAAATTACCAGCTGGCTACCTCTTATCAAAAGAAAAACAAAGAAGAAAGATGATTCTTGTTGGAATTGATCCATCCAACCATGATGATAGTTCAAAATCTTGCTCTGTCCAGTAGTTGGTTAAATCAAGGGTGAAATATTAGTCTAAAGGGGGGGGGGGGGCAACCGTACATCCATTAACAAGAAAAGAACTTTAAATAAACCTAAGGCTAGGAACACCATTATAGTCTAAAACTACATTACCTCTAACAGAACTAGGGAGCTAGGTACTAGGATTAAGGTACTAGTATTTCAACAAGTGCAAGAGCAAGTGAACTGTAGGCAACTTTAAGAAGATGGGAGTATGCGTGTGCCAGGGCTTTTTGGTGCTCATGAAGATTATAGAGGTAGAAGCCTTGGGTAGTCTTTTGTCATTGTTTATACTGCTAAGGAGTATAGTTCTGGTCAATGCATAATGCCTGTTTGATTCTTCTTTCATCATCCAAATTGTTGATGTTCGACGGGTATCGTTTGAGTATTGCCATAACCTCTCAGGTTTCGTGATTTACGGCCTCTTTCTGGAGTAGCTTGATGTTTCAAAGCTTGGTTTTAAATTTTATTTGCAGACAATGACTGAGTCATCTGGTTGGTATGTAGGAGCCTTTGATATATCTTGGATCATTTTTTCTAAATCTGCTTCCTGTACCTTGTAAAGTGGTACTAAGCAATTGCGTCGTCTAAGATAAGGGCAAACGTCCATGAGAGTTTGCATATATTGTGCATTTGGCTTATGATAGTACTCAAAGTTAAAACACATGAAAGATGCTATATCCTGTGAATAAATCCATCTCATAACTTGTAACAGAAAGGCAGTTTCAAGCCAACACGGTGAAGTGAGTCAATATTTTGATATATGAGACTGGCATCTTTTATAACAACTATATATAAAGTAAAACCATTTTAATTTGTTTCCTTGCCTTCTTTTGATAAGAACTATAAAAGCCTAAATATCATTGTACACATTTTTGGTTTCAGAACTAAAGAGAACTTCAATGGAAGAATTTTCTGGTCATACCACTAATGTTGGAGACCCAGAGCTGGTTCGCTTTCACGAAGGTCCCTCATCTGATGCTAAGGGCATGGATGATATAGGAAGTGCTATGGAAGTTTTGACTAAACTAGACTTGGAGTTGGCTTATTCTTCAGAGAAGTTGGGAAACTTGGAAAGCCTTTTAATGCGTGTATCATCCTGGGAAAATGATTTTGAAGCAATGGCAGCTGAGAGTATCTCAGAGGAATGCATTGAGAAGGCTTTGACATTTGATCTCTTGTCTGGTATATTGGATTCTGAGGTACGAGAGCTGGACAGTTTCATGGGTTCTGTTCAAGTTGCGCTTGTTGATGCTCGTCATCGAATATCTTCGTGCAGACATCTGGGAGAACTGTTTAATGTGGTTGAAGCAAAATTGTATGATTCAGACGAATCTTTGAAGCAGTCACGTGAGCATGTTCTAGAGATGAAGATGCAGTTAGCCAAGTTGCAGATGACCTCAATAGCATTCAACCGTAATGACTGTAAGCTATATAGAGTTATAAAACCTTGTTCATAATATAGTGAACCAGCAATTTCTATTTTATGGTTCTAACTTTGATTTGATTATCATGCATTATGAACATGATCAAGATTAGCCTTGATGGTGATGTTTCTCCATTGAACTTGCATATTGGGGTTCAAACTATGTTAAGAATCCCGTAAGGATTGCCCAATGGTAGTCCTGGGCATTAATGAAGTGTGAGGATCTAGGTTTGGTCCCTTTCCTTCTCCCCTAGGATAATAGAAAACATGGAAAACCAACTCTTTTGTAGATGAAGTCCATCCTTAAATTTAAGCATTCTTAGACACCAAACTGTTTCAGGTATAAACATGATTGATTCCCATCACATTTGTTTACAGGGATATATAAACGCAGTGAAAGTTCATTGGAGGATTCTCAAGCTTCGAACAAAGACTTGAAGTCACATACACATACATTTGAAGTGAGACATGTCCTGAGAATGCTGGAAAAATCTCTTGCAAGGGAGCTAGATCTCGAGAAGAAGCTGACGGAGTCGAAACAAAATGAAGAAGATCTGAAATTAAAGATAAGGTTAACAGAACAAGTAGCTTTCTTTATGGAAGAGGCAGCAGAGGTTGTCTGGGGTAGGTTCTTAGAGGCAGAAAATGCAGCAGAGGTGCTGATGGGAATTTCTAAGGAAATGGTGGGCCGACAACAAATTCATCAGTTCAACCTAAATGGTTTCAGTCAACGAGAAGATGACTTAAAATCACAACTCAAACATTGTATTGAACAGTTGAGCGCCAAAGAAATTTCTATTCAAAAGCTTAACAGCAGGATTGCACAACTTATGGCTGATAATTCAGAAGTATCTGTGTTGGTAGAAAAAATAAACTTACTTGAACAACAACTGAAAGAATCCGAGTCCGAACTGAAGAAGGCAAATGCATCATATGAAGAAAGTCGAGAACAACTTCAAGAAATGGAAAATATAGTTGAGTCGATGAAAGAAAATATTGATGAAGCAGAACATAGGGCTGAAAGTGCAGAGGAAAAGATTGTACACTTGACAGACACGAACATGGAACTGACTGAGGAGTTGGGTTTTCTTAAAGGTAGTAATGATAGTAGCACGAAGAAGGTGAGCATGCTCGAAAAGCAGACGAGAGAATTAGAACTTCAATTGCAACAAGCAAGGGCTTCTTGTGAAGCAGGCCAAGAACAGCAAAACATGTTATATTCAGCAATATGGGATATGGAAACTTTAATTGACGAGCTGAAGCAAAAGGTAGCGAAAGCTGAAGTTAAGACTGAGAATGCAGAGGAGCAATGTGTAATGTTGTCAGACACCAACTTAGAACTTTCGAAAGAACTAAAGTTTCTGAGGGCCAGAGTTGAATCGTTGGAGACATCCTTGAGTGAAGCTAATGTTGAAAAAATAGCCAGTGCAAAGGATATTAGCATTAAGACAAATCTGATTATGGATATGGTTGTGGAACTAGCCACAGAACGTGAGCGTATAAAGAAGCAGGTACTGCACTACTTGTGACTCTTAATATTTCTAAATATTTGATTTATTGCAAATATCGTACAAATTTGTTCATGAAACTTGCTGAATGGATCTCTTCTGCAGTTGTATTCTTTGACAGAAGAAAAAAGAATCTTGATTGAGAAACTGCAGAAAATGAAGAACTTAAGAGGTTGCCAGGATATTTTTCTGTTTTCAGGGCATGGTATACCTAAAGCTACAGATGCAGAAGTGTTAACAGAAATTTCATCAAAAAGTATACAGGCAGGTAAACCTATTGAGTAATTTTTTAGTAGTCAACAATGATCTCAGACGTGTTTGTTAGTGGCAATGTCGTTTGACCAGTCGGGGGACCAAGTATTAACTATGTTTACAAAATGTGCGCCACTTTTGGTAAAAGCACGAGTTCGATAATGCAATTTCAGGCTAGTTTGTTAATTGAATCAAGTCTTATGAAGTGATTTGGCCTAAAAACTGACTTTTTAATGCAAAAGTTAATAAATTCTCGAACGTCATTTAGAAGAGAGGTAGTATGCTTTACTTGAACAAGGAGAAAAGAAGGTATTGGGCATTTATGCTCTAATATTTTCTGACACAGGCTGACGAAATCTCAAAAGATGGTCTTATACGTGAGACAGAATCGGAACCTTCCATTTTTGCCAACATGGTCACAGATTCAGCTCTGACTCAAGAGGAAGAGAGTGTGGTGGAGGCAGGGCGACCTAAGTGGACTTACGCGTGTATGGCCATCTTTGTCTTACTGCTTGCAGCTTTGGCAGCGTATCTTCTCAGCACAAATCCCGCCATCTTTGATCTTTGTGCAGGCTAACTATTCATGTTTCCTCGCAACCAAGCCCCCTTTCCAGCTCAATGCACATATGCACTGTGATGTTATCTCTGTAAATTCTGTTCATTAGTGTGGATGTTACCTCCATGAAGCTTTATTGTGAATAGAGGAACTGGAAATACTCTTTATCCATTCTTTTGTGTAAATTGCTTCCAAAAGCAAAATGAATTGAATTTGCAGTTATTCAAATGATATTTTTTACATGTTCTACCTGGAAGTGCACAGGGAATTGCAGTTCCGCATTCGTTCTACTTGCTAGAGTTTGAACAAGAAAAATAAAAATTGAAAGTGTCTTTTCTGAAAGTAAAGGGTGTCAATTGAAACATTTTTCAATTAAAGGGGTGAATTTGCAATTAGTATACTATACACCTAGGTGTACAGCGATTTGTACGCCCCTCCCTCCAACGATTGTATTGCATGCTCGGTGAGTCCCAAATAAAAGATACACCATATTTATCAGTTGTCGTAAATTTTGGAGAAATAATTATCCATTCCATAAATTTAGGCCACGTAATTAGTACATAGAATATTGATCAGTATCCTCTCCCTCAAATCGTCTAAAATTTCGATCAAAATTCTCTATGCAAAATTCAAAAGGAGATCGGAGGAAAAATTACGCCGGCAAGAAACCTGTCAATTTCTTCCATCAAAAGAAGCCTTTTTAATAATGGCGAGAACGAAGAAAGTAGTTTTCCTCATTTTCTGCTTAATATTGTTCATTACATAATGATTTTGTGTTTATTTTGATGATAATTTAGAAAAGTACTTTGTAGACCGGTGCAAGTGACTTTTCTCCGGTTCAACGACAAATTAGGAGTGCAACTACTAGTGATCCTATGTAAGTAGTTGATTTTATTGCATTATTGTGGATTATTTGATGAGTTAGGATTTCTAAAACTAATTTGGTCCATATGTTTGAGTTCTTAGTACTCGTTATATGTTCTTTTGATGAAATTGTTGTGCTTATTATTGATAAAATACCTGATTTGAACTTTGATTAATATTTGAACAGCGTGTTTCAATATATGTTCATTGATAATCATTCTTATGTTCATTACTAGAAAATTTATATTTTGAATAGTTTTGTTAAAGTCCCTGTATTGAATTTATAAATATAATTTGGTTTCGAGGTTTGAACACTGTACAAATATGTAATAAGCATTGCTGAATATTAACTGAATTTGCTGAAAATGTTAATATTAATTGAATATAATTGTTATGTTCATTGTTCTTATCCCATCAACAAGTGTAGTTTTTAGTTAAAATGGTTGAACATAGATGTTATAATTGATGAGCATGATAATATTTGAGTTACGTTTTGGGCCAAAATGATTGATTTATTCATTAAAAATCATTGTTATGTTCATTGTTTTTAGCCAATCTATCAGTTAAGTTCTAAGTATAATGGATGAACATGGATGGTATATTTGATGAACATTGATAAGCATGATAATGAGCATTGTTAATAATGATAACATGATAATACTTATTAATTATAAATGAATATTTGAGTCAAAATGATTGAACATAGATGTTATCAATGATGAGCATTGCTGAATATAATATGATAATGCTCATTACGTTAATGTATAGTTTATTATTTTATAGTTTAAAGATCCAGTGAAGCTCAGGCTGAATGAGAAATGAATAAAATGTTCAAGTTAATTGTTGAGGTCAGAGTAAAAAAGACAAAAGGCAATAAGAAGAAAGAAACTAAGATTAGAAAAAAAAAACTGTTTTCAGCAAAATGACTTCGTCAAACCGCGAGGGAGTTGGTCAATTAATAAATTCATTACATTTTGATACAAATTTTATATGTTCAACTTACGGTTCAAGTAGTAGAAGTGATAATTTTCATATGATTTTTGAACTATCTGATGTAGAAACAAGCTTATATTTGTGAATAATAATATTTTGTTAATGACATTTAATTTATTTATATACATTACTAAAGAAAAATAATCAATTGAATATACTACAAAGATAAAATGAACATCATATATAATATAATGAACAAACTAAGTATTGAATTATATATTTTATTTAAAATTTTATCAATATATACAATAAGCTTCATTAATGAATAAAATAAGTTTAATCAGTAAACACAATAAGATTAATTAATGAATAAAACACGTTTAAATAATGAATATAACAAAATTTTATTAATAAACACAATAAGTTTAATAAACAAACACAAACTTGATCAATAAATAAAAAAAAGCGTAAACAATGAATACAATAAGCTTTACTGATGAGCACAAAGAGTTTAATCAATGAACACTAGTTTGACCAATGAATAAAATAAGTTTAAACAAAGGTGATTTTGAATTTGTTAATTTTGAAATTCAGTGAAAAAAGTGAATATTAAGCGCAATTTTAAAATTTTAAATTTAAACAGATTTGGAATCTCTTCAATTATTTTAAAAAGATTTAATTTTTAAAATTTTGAATTTAAATAGATTTAAATCTTTTCAATTATTTTGAAAAGATTTGATTTTATCTGTTATTGAATATGATATTTTTCGAAAAATATGAGATTTGATAAAGAGTAATAAAGAAAATTAATTCCTCTGACTCTCATTGATCACTCCCTTAATTTGGCAAATATGAAAAAACGAATCGAACCAGCAGCAAGCTACTTGGCTTCTTCCCCTGGAAGCTCCAGGTTACTAAAGTGGGGGTGAAATCTACTTATATCAAATAAACCTCGGCATTGATCCCTACTTTTCCTCAAAGGAACGTACTTGAAGTGCTAAAAGGCTTATATGCCCTGCTGGTGAGACTTAGTACCTCCTTTCCTGGCTGATGATTGCCTTTGGGTTCCAAACTCCATATGGGGAAGGAGCATTGTTGTTTGCGAGGTCTCGATCATTTACATGAACCCACTTTTCATTCCATTTGTGGGAATTTGATGATCTATAAACCGTCCCTAACAAACGATCGGCGCATGTTTGCGCATGATAAATCACTACGCTCTGTAGGGGCGTACAAAGCATTGTGCGGACCGGGGCATAAAATAATTTTCAGTGAATTTGTGAGGGGAATAACAGTAGAGGTACCTATGGTTTAGCCTATTGCCTTTTGAGAATTCCAATAGACCAAACGACGTCGTATTAAGAATCACATCTACCTCAGCCGAATTGAACCCTAATTTCCATCTTATAAATTGAAACAAACCCCTATATTGGTTTCTATTCAATATAACATCCTAGACGCCACTCTCTTGCTCCTTTCTGTGTGTGTGCGGGTGTGTGTGTGTGATTTTCAGTGTCCAAAGGCACAAGATAGCCCCTTGCAACTTGAAGATAATAGCTGCAAGGAAACTTCGAGATCTGGTATACATTTGTGCTAAATTAAACCTCCATTTTGGCAAAATTATTGCCTTTCTTGATTGAATTAAGCCCCTTTCTCTCCTTTTTACAGTTTTGCCAATACACAGTTTCACAATCTGTTTAATTTTTTTTTTTGGAACGGCCTTGAATTTGATATTGACGTAAATTGGTCCAAATAGACAGCTATGATAGGCAAAATGATGAGATTATTTAATCTGAATGTACAATCGTGTTGTATAACTTCATTTAATACCTTCAAAGTTCTCTGATTGCCTCCCCATTTGTTAATTAAGTGTTTTATTCCTAGGCCAAATCCTCTTTTTTATGCTTACGTTATTTTGTTAATTCTTACTTTATTCTCTTAATATAAGTGATTGCTTCCTGTGGTGATGGTTTAGTTTTCTTAAGATTAGAAATTAGAGTAGCGGATTTTGGATATTTTTTTTTGTCAAATGATAAATGGCTACATTTCCAGATCTGATCTTTGTAAGATAAGTGATCTTTGGGATATTAAAATTTCACGTTGGAGCACATGCTTAAATGTGGAAAATATTTAGTGGTTCTAGAGCATCATGTTATCATGTTCTTTGAGTCATTGTAATCCTTTTGGTGGGCTTTTCATTGGCTTTTGGGATTATATTTGATGACGTGGTGGTCTAGGACCATTGAATATTTTCTGCTTTTTACATGAGTTGTGCTAGGGTGATAAAATGGATACCATTTTTGACTACAAAATTTCATTTGGTAAGAAAATAACATTTTGTGGTTTATAGTCACAAAATGAGCTACATTTCTAATCAATGGAATGGATTTTGTACCTAAAATCTTGTATTAATTTTGTCACTTTAGCATTACTCTAGATGCTTGCTTATCCCCCCCCCCCCCCCACAACAGCATCCAATTGAAAAGTGTTAAAACATTTTTCCTAGTTTTAGTTGCTCCATAATCCAAAATTGAGATTTTATTTAAATTTATTTTCTTAGTTTTCCCATTAAAATGCTAGTGTCTCAAGGGTAAATTCTAAGTTTTCAATTATATGAAAATTCTCTCTTGGAACATTGCATAGTAGTTTTTGTGAACTTTTTTAGTTTGTTGAGTAGTAAGATAATTAATTTTGTAGTTTGGAATTTGTAAAATGTGTCCTTTTTGGCCCTTGCTAGATGGTCACATTTTCAAATACATTGATTCCACTGTTGGAAGTAGGTCTTTAGTGATTTTCGTGGTATGATAGTTTTAAAAATTATACCTTCTAGTTTTGTGTTTTGCAAAGGGTCTTGCTAACAAGTGCCCTTAAATCACTTGCTAATAGTTCATAATTGGAAATGATTCATATTAGCGCCAATGCATTGTGAATTTTTCAATGCATGAATGAGTTCCCAATGAGGGTAGATATGTGCTCCTGAACCACACTTTTAGCACCTAGTTATAGTAACTTTTACCAGGTGAACGCCGGTTAATATGTTCCAATAGGGTGGTTACTGGGACAAGAAGGTTACTGCAAGTAGGTGCTTAACAAGTGTTGTTTAGACATGCTATCCGTGAATTATTAACAAGTGTCATAAGGGCACTTGTTTCGGAAATCTTTTGAAAAATTAACAAAATTTTAAGTAGATAATATGATGGCTGCTTATTTTTGATGCACCAAAAATCATAGTCTGTTGGAAATCTTGCCTTCAGACTTCACGAGCATGGTGCCATATTGACATTTTTTTGTTGTTCATTGTTGTTTGACTTGTCAATGTCAGATCACAAGACAATAAAGTACCAGAAAAGATATTTAGTTCCTTACAAATTCCTTGACTAGTCCTATACTACCCGAGTCTAGCTACCTTTCATTTTACCCAAGGCAAACTACGTTATAGTAATTATTTATTTAGCTGGACATATTAAGAGATCTATATTTTTGGTTCACTAAGGTGATTAATGATATTTTGGCAGGTCATATGAGTAATTTCTGTAACCTTTGCGTTTTGCCAATATTTCAAATGCCTCTCACATTTGTGCAGCTATTGATACTTGTCAAAATTTCAATCCAACAAATGGCTGGTCATGGACTCATTGTATTTTAACTTTTATGGTAAATGTTAACATGTCAATGCATGAGTGTTGATGCTTTTGTTGAAACCTTTGTATTTCCAGCATTGCCAATATACATTTACTGTCATTTTGTTTGTAATGGAGATGCTTTACCGATAGGTCACTGAGAAAGTCTTTTGGGTCTTATTTCACCAGGTTTTTGATTCTTTGCATTTGAAAGTAATAGCCTTTTGTTTATACATAACTAACCAGTATTTATAGGGGATTTGTAGCAGTGTTAGCTAATGACCAAAGAGGTGAAGAAAATGATTTTGGACTCAGACTACTGGTTCTGCACATCACCCTCAAGGCTGCTACAGGAGTAAACTAGGCTATGGTTTTTTATAGTTTTCATTCAATCCTTACTGAGACCACACACACACAAAAGCGAAGCCAAGTATCTCATCGGACCTATGTGCTCTCTGCAAACTTGACTTGACTTGTCTGTAGATCTGGACCTTACCGCAAGCCTATGGCTGGAAAAAAATGGTAGTATCTCCAAGTGAAAAGGGTCTGAGAATTTAACTTAATGAAAATAACATTTTCAGTTGGAAATACGAGATTACAACAGTGTCAAGTCTGGCATGCCTTCAGTTGTTTTTCATCTCTTGATCTTCAAAATCTGGCAGTCGAATTCGCTCATACTCTGTTTGTTGCTAAAAGCTTCTGCTAAGCCCACCCATTTGTTACTTTGGTCTCCCCCCAAATTCAGACTTAGCCTCTAGCAACAAGGCATTGTAGTTCTTGTTGGTGTGCTCATGTCTGTTAGGCTATTAA
>JAOWAN010000005.1:17190571-17204601 GCA_028566635.1 Lobelia cardinalis
ATTGAAAATATATAAAATATGTTTGATGTTGGAATATTCAAATGTTGTGATATATCTGACTTGTGATCTGAGCCTTAAACATTTCACATCATATTCTCTTTCATCTCTCATCTTTCCTCACATTTAAACCTTTCACATCACATTCTCTCTCCTCACATCATATTCAAATCTTTCACATTATGAGGTCAATTTAGTCTTTTAGTTCATAAACTCATATCATCTCATATTTAAATAGTAAACAGTGCAATATCATCATATATTATCATATATCGCAATCCTGATCTGACCCTTAATGATATTAATATGTGTCAACACGATTTTAAGACCATTTCATTTGTTGGATATAATTACATTTCTCGATATTCTTCTAAATACAATTAATCTTTTTTTATATATTATTTCTTGAAACTTCAGGAAAATAATTTTATTTTCCTTTTTAGTTGTTTAAGAAAATACTTAATTTAAACGAGACTCAAGTTTTTTATTCTGATTTTAAAGTATAAATACATATATAAAGTTGTGTTCTTACAAAGTATGAGATGTAAAATTGAATTATTTTTATTTTATTTTTTTATCTATAGTATTTCAGTAAATACGTATTTTGTAATTTTCCTAAAACTTACAAATGCTTCGTGGGTTTTGGAATTATTAGCAGATAAGACAGCAAAATAAATGATTTAAAAGAGTCCTTTGGATACATAAAGAGCTGTTGAAATTAAAAAAAATTCCATAAAGTGTACCCTCATAAGTGTATTGGAGATCATTATAAGTACAATTTTCACATTCAGTCCCTAGTTTTTAAAAGTGTTTTCAGTTTTATCCTAAAGAATGTCCTTTCACATGCCATTGGCCCTCGTAAGTGTATAAGTTCTTGGCAAACCACCCAAGTTAAAAGGAACCTCGCATTCCACACAAGGTCATCGCCATCCCGACTCCATTTATTTCAACTATCATAGATTGAACCACCGCCGTTTGATTTTTAAAAGCCTTACACTACCAAAAAAGATTGGGAGATCATAGGAACATATAGCAAAATCGTAACTTATATCATTATGAATTTACAAATTAATAATTTTTTGGAATGGTGTAAATATGTGCTAGCCTCGTAGGATGATCAAGAATTTTGATGGCATACAGAGATGTTGGATGAGCGGAGCTTTACTAATAATTAACATGGGATGACAAAAAGAGTGGTGTTAGAAAAGAACTCACAAAAGTTTGCTTAAAAAATCATTGTTGGCAGATTTTAATTGATTCTTACATTAATTAATGACATGATCCACAATCAAGATAACCAATCGGTAATAGCTATTTTTTTATGATCAAAATTTTGCAAATATTTTATACTCCTATCATTATCTGTTAGAATTGTTCATGCAATTGTTCATCATATTAGTGACCATTTATGTGTTTAGAATAAATACCTTCTACGAGACTTGAACCTTCAACCTTTTGCATGGAAGACTTGAGCTTATGCCAACTGATCTAAGAGCCCGCGATACATTAGTGATGGGGTTGGTGCTAAAAGTAACGAGAAAAAAAATGGATTTCAAATTCCATTTTTAAGCTAACTCAATGTGTGTTTTCCATTTTAAGGGGACTACACATTAAATTTAAAGAGTTAAAAGACGAAACTATCCCCAAACTTTTTCTTATTCTCTCTAAAGTACTCTAAAGTATACATATTTAAATGATAAGGAAAATAAAACCTTCTCCCTCTTCCGCTCACACTCTCGAGAGTCCTGACTCCTGAGGGCAGAAGTTGTAGCAATCTCCATCGTGGCAAATCCTCCAGAATTCTACACTTCCCGAAAAATCTCACATAAATAAACCCTCTTTCCTTTCCTTCAGGAGAAGCAAAAAATAAAAAAGATTTATCACAGAAATCAAGAACACACACCCTACATTTATAAACCCATTAACGAATCCCAGGTGGTGTACGCTTCTCTTGCTTCAACTCGGTTCGTATCTTCAACTACAAAATTACCCTGATTTTGATCTTGATTTTTATTCCACTAGTAGAGAAGCATTTGGGTTTTTCTTGGTTTGCCTCATTTGTGATTTCTCTTTTTGGTTTTGATTCCTCTGTTTCTCCCGAGTTGTGTTTTCTTGGTTTTCTTTGTGATTAAGCACTATTGTGATTTTTTATGTCAGTTGGATATGTTATTTTGTTTTCTCTTGGTGTTCTTTCATTGTTGATCGGCAGTTTTCATTTGTTAGTATTAGTTGTATTCTCTGTATCAGGGTGTTAAATGTAGTAGTGCTGCTAGTGCTAAGAATTTCTTTTAAAACAATCACAAATTTCATTTCCTCAATGGTGTTATCAATGGTCAATTAGACGGTGTTTTTATCCTGGCATAGGTATGTTACCTTTTTTTCTGTTTATTAACTTTTTGTTATTTTTTAGTTTTTTACAGCGTTTTTCCTATGTCTGAATGTGTTCGTGGGGGTGGGAGTGAAGGGAATTGTTTTAAAGTACACGGTGAGGGGATATCCTGTGTTGTCGATTATTGTCAAAACTTTGATACTACCATCCTTCTCTCAAAGGAATTTCTTGTTTCTTGTCCACTTAAAAGAGTCTTTACTTTGAGCTTGAATTTCTTCAACTTCTTACTCTACCCATCATGTATTAAATGGAGGGCCACTAATTAAGATTAAAGACTAACGAGTTGAGAATGGATCTGTTTTGCATTGAATACATGAGGGACACTTGAGAACATTCATCAGTTTATTTACGTGTACTAGCAAGTTCGATATGCAATGGACAAGTGCAAGTTTGTTTCCCTGACGTATTCTACTAAATAGCGATTCACTGGTGCTTAGAAAGTCCTCTACATGTCCTTTGATTTATGGTTTTTGAGTGGTGTAGTGGAAGGAAGTATGCTGTTAGTTATCATTACAAGTTCTGAATCGTACCTATTAGATTGAGTTACTCCTCAATTTTGACTCGGTGGTTGAGTCTCTCTCTCTCTCTCTCTCTCTCTCTCTCTCTCTCTCTCTCTCTCTCTCTCTTTCTCTTTGTTTCCAGATTTTCTCTGCACCAAAAAGGAAAAAGTTATGGATACATAATACATATTCTTCTAATACATGCAAAGAGGGGGTACCGAGTTGTGACAATCTCATGAAACTATTTTTCTAGAAATAAAGCCCAATAATGAGCAATTATTTGAGAGATTTTGTAATATGTGCGTTCATGGAATTTTGATTTGAGCTATGTTTTTTTAGTTTTGTAGGAATTCTAGTAGTTGCATACTTGCAGTTTATTTCTCTTATTTCAAAGCTTTTTCTACTATAGTTGTCGTCCTTGGAAGGCTTAATACTCTTCCATAATCACATCCTCTTTTGAAAAGAAAGCTTTATATGCCCAAATTAAAAGTAAGTAATAACAAGCTTTGATTTTATATTCTTTAGTAATCACGAATTCATGATTTAGAAATACAACAAACCCATGGTTTATGACTAATGACAAATGCTAGGAGTCTCAAGTTAAAATTGTATTAGATGATAGTGTTTGTCGCTAAAAAAACCAGTTTTGATATATTATGAAAACGACGCACGACCCAAAAACACTTCTCTCTCGTGAATTTCATTTACTTAGAACTTTTATGACAGTTCCGAAATAAGTTACGCTTTTGTCCCCCCCAGCAGAAAAGTCCAGCGGTCTAATATATTTACTGCTTCTACCTCAAGACAATCTAATTGGATCTTTTACACAACTATGTCTAGTCCTTAGAGTAACAAATTTCTAGGAAGATCAATTTTTTTGGGGAAATTCACTCACCTCTACTGTTTTTCATGGCTCAGACACACAACATTTCTATACTCTTATCACAAGCAGTTCGACCTGTGCTTCTTGTATGATGGAAACAATTACACAAGGGGCAGCAAATTTACCAGTTCGGAAATTTTATAGTGTATGCATTTCATTTAATAACTTTACTCTTGTCCTCTCTGTTGCTCTCTCTCTCTCTCTCTCTCTCTCTCTGCATATATATATCGTGTCAAGTGCTCCCCTCTCTTTCTTTTTCGTGTCAAGTGTCCACCTCTCTCCAACACTCGTGTCAAGTGCTCTCTCTACCTCTACCTCTACTGTCTTTCTCATCAGCTGCACTTGCAACTCGTCACCCAATTCATTAGGAATATTATTAATCTTTTCCTTTAAGGAAAGAATAAATTTTCACAAAACGAGAAAGAGGCACTTCCATAGCCAACCACCTTTAATGGTCAGGGCTACACCGGCTTCTTCCTGAACTCTCTGATATTGAATGCAATCTTTGGGTATAGCATTGAATATCGTTTTGATTAATTTTATATCCATGATTTTTGCTTGCTCATATCGATTCATTAGTAATCGGATTTTTCGTTTTATTTTCTGTTGTTTTTAGTTTTCTTTTTTGGCAATTATTCTGTGCTATTACCGAAGTCGGTTAGTTTTGTTTGCAACACCAGATCCAGAAAACTCATAGGTTCATAATAGGACTATGGTTACTGCATTTATTTGTGAATATGATTCCTTTATATCTTATGCATGCATGATGTTTTCCTGGTTTTATTTTGTTGGTGATTGTTGATTTCATTCAGAATAGCAAAATAATTTAAAGTGGGGATTTAAGGTTTATATTGCAACAAGGTGATTGAGCTTAATTCAGAGTTTAGAAATGTGTGATACACGCTCACAGCTTGATTGTTGCATTATGTAATTCTTCGATTTTTGGGGTAAAGAAATTCAACAATTTTTACACCTCGTCAGACTTGCTTTAACTCTTCTGTGCATTAAGCGTTTGAAGTATCTTCATGAAAATTAGAATTACTATTGTGACTTTGATCAATTATGTGAAATATTGCATTTATTTGTAGTGATAGTTAGCCCATGTCGATTTTCATCCAATGCAGTTGGTTTGTTAGTTCTAGCAAAGCCAGAAGAACTGCAACCCTCTAAGTTTGTACTGATTCGCCGTTATGATAAATGTTTCTTTTCTCTTTTATGTGAATTACCCAAAAAATCTTGAATTAGAATCTAAACATCAAAAGCCAAATATCAACAAAGTTTAATCATTCACACTTCATAGCTCTGGTTCTGTTCCTCAATCTACTTTAGTGTGCTTAAGGTTCTTTTCTTTCATGAAGAGAATATGATCAACTAGTGTTTAGCTGTGTATTGCTTTGGTTTTCAGCTCTTTCCAAGTTTTACAGTCTTGTTATATATCCTCCATACCTCATTTAGCATAGTTATTTTGGCTTATTCTATGTCTTCTCTACCTTTTCATCTTCTGTTAGTTGCTTATTATTACTCTTAATTTCCTACTCCCAGAAGCATCCACAATCGTAATGGCTAAAGATAAATCCAGTGTTGAACCAACCTCGCGAAAACCAGGTCTCTTGAAAGATCAAGTTCGTCTAGTTAAGAGAAAAGATTGTGATCGTCATGAGATTGTTCGCATCCAGGATACTCTCTCGTTCGAGAAGGGTTTCTTCCTTGTAATCCGCGCTTGCCAATTGCTAGCCCAAAAGAATGAGGGACTCATATTGGTGGGCTTAGCCGGTCCTTCTGGTGCTGGGAAGACTGCATTTACCGAGAAGATACTCAACTTTATGCCCAGTATTGCTGTCATATCAATGGACAATTACAATGATGCTAGTCGAGTAATTGATGGTAACTTTGATGGTAAGTGGACCTCTTTATGCTGGATTTGAATTCAAATATGGAAAACCGATGAATGCATTCATGATATTTCTGCAATAGAATCTTCTTTCAAGCCTACCCTTGTGTGCGCACATCTTTTCCTATAATTGGCCTCCTTTAATGCATGTATCTCTATTTAAACTACCTACTTAAGTAAACAACAGGGGATATACTTCACAATTCCCGCTGGGATGGCAAAGTTTGCCGTCTTAGGTCTGCTCCCTTCCCACTCCCTCCCTGGGGGACTGCAAGAAGGAAAACAAGCTAATCTTTCTGAAATTTAAGGTGCATAGTAGGTCTACTGGCACTCAAAACTCCTTGAACACATGCTTGAATATATGATACAGGAGTTGATCATGTATTTGGTATTGGAAGGTTTACGAAGGTTTCACCACATCTTGATTTAAGTATAACTGCTATCTCAGAGTGTATACATCAATGCATATGCATACCCTTCAAGATACTTGATGGGTTTTGATGTCACATTTGTAATCTGCAGAAAACCCACCGTAGCCTCATCTTCTATTAGGGGAGCGTGAAGTGTTGGATGTACGAAGGAACTAATTTTTCAAGAGAGCCTTTAGGTGGTGTGTAAGCTTACATTTATATGTTTAGCGTGTACGAATCAGAGTACTGGCAGATGGGTCACCTTGAATGTGAAAAAGTTGTTTAGCAGTGGCTGTTTAGAGAGATAATCAGGGAATCAGATTTTGAAGAAACTACCATGTCACAAGTTGGGTGTTGAATACAGACATATTTGTATCAATTGACTGGTCAAGAGTTTTAAAGCCATTGTAGCAACTAGTGAAGTCCTGGTCTGGAATTTGAGAAGCGATGGTGTTGGTTCCACTCTCATCATCTTACTTTATATCTGTAGGCTGAAGTTTTGTGCTCTAAGTTCCAATCGCATAATAGGTACAACTGATTCCCAAATGTTGACTCACAAAGTGAAAGATGATTAAGAGGATTTTAACTTTGTTGAGGTACGAAGAAATGTTCATTGTAGAGTGGAGACTTATTATTGCCGAATCTCTTGGAATCTGTTTTGTGGGATAGTTGATGTGAATACTCTCCCTTGTGACATAATGTTAAAACCAGTGGCAAAGCACAGATTTAGCATGTAGAGTGCCAAATTAATTATGTAAATTTGGCCTAGTTTGGTACGGCATAAGGAATTCACTTATGAGATAAACAAGTTTGAAATGAATATTCAAATATAATGTTTGAGCCAATAAGATATCATAATCAATAATATGACGAAAAGAATGAGAGAAATACATGATATATTTAATTATTTACAAATAAGTTGAAATTAGGGAGGGCCAGTGCATAAATTTATTAATAAAGTTATTTCTTCCAAGGGAGATAAGTGTAAGAACTTCAAAGACTAGTGGGGCTATGGCCCCTTTGGTCCGAATGTGGCTGCGCCACTGGTTGAAGCAGTTCGCTTTCATATATCTTGGTCATTCATAGCTGATCATTCTGCATACAGGATTGCCAAGCAGATAGAAACCTTAGCATACTGGGTGCAGGATGATTTGAACACTGGCTATCACATACTTTTTAGGATTTCTTGTTAATGATTACTTCTGTAATGAATTTGCATGGTTAGTTAAGCTCCAAATGGAGGCACATTGTTGAGTGTTGTACAAAGGAAACCTGATAATTTAAATAGAAATGGGGCACCTTTTGCTTAAGAATGGGCATGCTGCTCTATATTTCTATTTCCATGGAGGATTGGTGTATGGTAGTATAGTAGTTTTAAGCCAATGGTTCGCTGAATTTTTTTGGCACACCTTGTTGGTATGGATTAAAGGTGGAAAAGAAAGGTGTGGGCGGGTATATTCGTCTTTGGGCACGATACCAGGCATAGTTTGGCCTGTTTCTAATCTTATGCTGATTTACAACACAGGGAACATATTTAGGGGTTGGCTTGACTTTGACTTAGACCCTTGTCTTAAGAATCAATATTATTCCATCCCTTTTCCTTGGAGATACCTCCCAAATAGATTTGATATGAAGGAATTGAAGGCAGTTTCGAATTCATGACATGACATGTACATAAAGGAAAATAAATAAATAATTATATGTATATATATGTCGGGTCATATTAACAAGTTCCCTAAGGGCACAAGTTAAGAATATAAAATTGGAATTATTCGCTTTTGAAATCTGCATTTGATCGTTGATGGATGTCATTTATTACATTTTTGTTGGTTTTCAATACAAGACATTTTCATTTTTTGATCCTTAACTAGTGCCCTAAGGGTACGTGTTAGCATACCTATCTTCTTAAAGATGACGTGTTAGTTTTCCTTTGTAAATCCATGCATAGATTATTGTTATCATTATTTAGGATGAAACTGAATGCTTCAACCAAGTGAAAATATAGTGGTCTCAGGACCATGTACCATGCTTATGTGGTGTTTCTCGTCGATGAGGAGTCACCAAAGTTCTGTGGTGACACTATGATCAAATTAGGTGGGATCACATATTTGAAAGAGCTGACAGTAAAGCACCTTGGTGATCCTCATAGGCCGACACATGGTGCTCCAAGACCACAAATAAATTTTCTCCTTGGATCAGCATACAATTTGTGAATGGATGCATCTAACATATGTTTCAAACAGATCCCCGCTTGACGGATTATGACACGTTGCTGAGGAATATCAATGATCTAAAGGCAGGGAGACCGGCTGAAGTTCCCATATACGATTTCAAATCTAGTTCCCGTACAGGTTTCAGGTTTGTTTGTTTCTCTCCCAAGAGTTTTTCCTTTCCAATTAAGAAGTAACCGGGCATCAATACAATTTCAAATCTAGTGCCTGCAAAAGCTCAAGATTTGTTTAAAGTTGAATTTTTGCTCTTTGAGTTCATTTTACCCCATCATCATATCTAGTACTTTAAACTTATGCTATCATGTGGTGGTAGCAGAACTGTTGAAGTCCCCAGCTCTCACATTGTGATTATAGAGGGCATCTATGCTTTGAGTGAAAAACTACGGCCCTTACTGGATCTTCGAGTATCTGTTACTGGTGGAGTTCACTTTGATCTCGTTAAACGAGTTTTAAGGGACATACAGCGTGCTGGCCAGGAACCAGAAGAGATAATCTACCAGATATCTGAAACGGTGAGTTCTTGCTTAGTGACAGCCAAATATAATAGTGAACCCTGGAGCTTCTCTTTTAAACATTCCAGTCTACATCAATTTTGCAGGTTTATCCAATGTACAAGGCATTTATAGAACCAGATCTGCAGACAGCACATATAAGAATTATTAACAAGTTTAATCCCTTTAGCGGATTTCAGTCTCCTACTTATGTTTTAAAGGTTAGCATGAACTTCAATTATATGATCTCTGAGGAGAGTTATGCGGAAGTTCCGAACGTAATCTTTTTTTTTGTTTTTCTATTTTAGTCATCGAGGGATGTAACAGTGGATCAAATCAAGTCTGTCATGTCTGAAGAACATACAGAAACTGTGGAACAGACCTATGACATATTTCTTCTCCCTCCTGGCGAAGATCCAGAAACTTGCCAATCGTATCTGAGGATGCGTAATAGAGATGGGAAATATAATCTCATGTTTGAGGTTTGCTTTTCAGACCTTATTTTTGGCGTTTTGAGGAAGAAATGGCTGTTTATCTGTATGTCTGGTATCGTTGCATGATCATAATTTCGTATAGTCATGCATTATGTTATTTTTCAATTAAAAACTGGATATTTTTATAAATGTCATGGTGTAGTGCTTGAAGCTAACAGGTCTGCATTATATCACACTTTGTTAAATGATGAAGGTGAAAGCTTACAAAACAAAAGTTGTTGGTGGAGAATTTTTTTTTTTTTTTTTGTGTGTTTTTAATGGGATCTAACATCATTTTGGGTGCGTTTGCATAGTTGATCTTGATTTTTGGTTTTTTGATCTTCTTTTTCATCACTTCCACAATCTTTCATATTTCTCTTTATGTTCTATTTCAATTTGCATTATTGGGAGAAATATGGAAATATTTTGGGATAGTTTGTTTAGTTGTGCTTGCCTAAGATTGAATACTGTTTCTGAATTGTAGGAATGGGTTACAGATTCTCCTTTTGTTATATCTCCAAGGATCTCTTTTGAAGTTAGTGTGCGGCTTCTTGGTGGACTTATGGCACTGGGATACACAATAGCAGCTATTCTGAAGAGAAGTAGTCATGTTTTCTGTGATGAAAGGGTTTGCGTGAAAATTGATTGGCTAGAGCAAGTGAATCGTCATTATGTTCAGGTAGTAGATATATATTTTATTATTATTATTATTATTATTATTATTATTATTATTATTATTATATTTTTCTTTATATTATTATTATTATTAATATAATTATCATTATTATTTCTATTATTATTTTGATCTCATTTCATCAGAGTGCTGGGGACAGAACATTGTGCCAACATTTCTATTCCTCTAAGTCTGTTTACGCATATATTCATGTATATATTTAGGGTTGTCGTCGAGTCGAGTCAAGTCGAATTTTCCTGTTTCGAACTTGAGCGCGTCAATGGTTATTCGAGTTTGAGCTTCATTGGCATTGTCCAAAAGTGGGTTCTTCAGTTGTTTGCAAGCGGCTTGAGTTTTTGAGCGTAAACGAGTCGAGTTCGAGTTGCTTGACAATATGTGTGTATACTTAATAGCTGAACTGTAATATGTAAGTAGACAAATTATGTATAAACTATTTTATGTAAGTAGACAAATTATCTTATCGAACAATGCAGTTGAGTTGGAACGAGCTCTTAACGAACAAACTTGTCAATCATGTTTGACTGGAACACTACACGGGTCGAGCTTGAGTAATACGTTTCACCAAACCACCATGTACACATTTCATAGAACAAATGAAAGTATGGAGTTCAGAAGATTATGAAAAGGCAAGCTTTACAGTAAATTGAAAGTATAAGTATCTGAATAGCATTAAAATTTTATTTCTTTCTGTGGGTCAGCTGCTTCAGAATGCCCGAGCTCTCTGCCCATAGTCATATTCTATATTTACTCACGTTCTTGTATCTATGCACTCTTAATTGACAGATAACTACTGATAGGAACAGAAGTTTTGTGCAGATTTAATAGAGTTGCTTCATCATACATCTTACTTGCTTTATAACTGTGACGGTAGTAGTAGTGTGATATATTTAACTGCAGCTTTTCTTTATTTTCTTCTTCCTTCTTTTTCTGTTTTCCCTGATTAAAAGGTGCAAGGACGAGACCGCATATCTGTACAATATGTTGCCGAGCAGCTTGGGCTGGAAGGTTCATATGTTCCGCGCACTTATATTGAACAGATACAGCTGGAAAAACTTGTAAATGAGGTTATGGTATGACAACTTTAAAAGCAGTTTCATGTTGTCCTTTCCTCCATTAAGTCTGAGCTAGTCCATTTATAGGCACTGCCAGATGATTTAAAAACAAAGCTCAGCATAGACGATGATGTGGCATCAAGCCCCAAGGAAGCACTTTCACGAGCCTCTGCTGACAGGGTTGCAATGAGAAATAAGTTTCTCAAAAGGTAGCTTTCGCAAGTTGATAATTTTGCTAATAGGTTCAATTATGTTTTGATTGCTTCATCAATCTAATTTGAATTCGAGATGTGTTTAAAGCAGTGTTTTGCCGCATTCATTTTCAACCGCAAGGGATAAAAATTTGACCACAGTTACTGGATTCGGTGTCAATAGTCGATTTGATGACAGGACCACCGAGCCAACCACCACATTAGCCAACCAGGTGATTGTGAAGACCTAAATTTTGAGTGAATTACTTTCATTAAGAGATTATTTTGTAATTCATCCCCAGGTGAGACTTTTCGGAGTGAATTTGTTCGGGTTTGCCCTATTTTTACTACAGGGAGCCATGAGCCATCTCTCAGAGCAAATTTCTACACTGAATGATCGAATGGATGAGTTTACATCTCGAATTGATGATCTAAACTCCAAGTTTACCGGGAAAAGGGTCTCTGCTAGCCAGCAGAATATGGCTATGCAAGTTGAGGCATCCAATGGAGCTACTTCGGCTTCTTATTTTGGCTTAAGCAATGGTTCCTTTAATGGATCTGCAACGCTCAATTCATCGTCTTCCTGGCTGCTATCAAAGGATTCTACGTTTTTGGAAGAGGTATCCATGACTAGACTGGTTTTTTCTTTCTCATCTTGACATGTCCCGTGGTATATATCATTGATTGTTGCACCTAGTCAAAATTAGAGCTTCTTTTTGTCCCTTAGGCCAGTTTAAGGTTTGTGCTCTCAATCAAGATTGAAATTTTTATGGCTAACCAGTAAGTAAAAAAGAAGATAGAAACTAAGTCAAATGCATTTCAAGCAAAAGCAAATAGCAATGTATCTCTGTACAACCATCACCGATAATTTTATGCAGTCAGAAAAGTAGGGCTGGTGAATATGCATTTTATTGCACCCCTTGAGTATACCCCCAATGGCCAATCCAAGTAAGAGCCTCGGTCTTCAATCATCCCTCATAAAGGCCGTTTTCGGCTACAAAGGGTCTGAGCCCTATCGATTCGTCAGTTAACATGTGCCATTCACATGAAAAAAACTGAGGGGCACATCCATTTTTGCATACCTTCCATGGAAAAACCATCTTCAGCTGTTGAACCCATCAGCTGATACTTCTCCACATCTTCTCCAAAACGGCATACCACCAAACAACAAAAGTGTGTAGCACCATCAAAGGTCCGCCATTTTGGTTATGGAAGTTCACATAGATGATAACCATGGATCCCTCTTTTCTAGGTTTTGGTTATTGGGCTGCATGTTTACTTTTACTAGCATGATTGGAATCATACAAAACAATGAAATGTCTTTGACTTCTATCGATTAATCACTTCTTATCACAAACAAAACAAAACCTAAAAAGAGAAAAGAAGAAGATGAACTACATAACTTTACATTGTTTGCTAATTTTTCTTCTTTTGACAGTTCTCAGCCCTTGTTCGGGGTCAGCGTAAAATCATTCATCAGTTGGACAACCTTAGCAATCTTTCTCGAGAGAATTTGGGAGAGATCAGATCACTTCAAGAAAGAAGAGACGAGAAAACCACCGCCAGAGATCTTAATCCGGTGACCCTTTCTCTCCTGTTAACAGTAGCCATTGGTGGTTTTGGGATCTTCATGTTTAAGGGGTATCAAGCCCGGAATTGATTTCTGCCTCACGATTTGTTGACTTCAAAATCGTATTACATTGTGTGCCCTATACCCTTGTTTTGGCAGAGTTTCCTTGCTCAGGATAGATTGTGGCTCATGGATTAACCTGATCAATGGTTTGGAGATAACCTGAGTTTTTTTTTTTTTTTTGATTAAAGAGGGTTGTGCTTTGCCAAGTTTTGTAGTTCTGCATAGGGTTTTCTTAGTCAAGCGTACTAAATACTTCATATCTAAATATCTGAAATCTTAGTATCAATAGACTGTGTAATGGCCTCAAGTATATGCCATATTCATGTTGGCGCATCTCTTATCTTGCTATGGTTGAGTTGGAAGTATATTATTCATTTGGCAGAATGACAAGTTAATGAACAAGAATCAACACTTGTTTTTTTGGGTTGAAAATCTTTTTCCAGGCCATTGTTTCGCGTTAAGAGTTTATTCTTCGAGTTGTACGAGGTGTACTGAGTTTGCATTGGACTCTCGTTTCCACTCATGATTACAATTTAAAACTGAGTTGTGAATCGATCCGCCATTGTCGAATTTGCAAAGCACAAAGACTGAAACTTTTTTCCTTTCATTCCCTTTTCAATCATAGTCAGCTAACTTGATTAACTTTTTCTTTACTTATTTTATTTTCCGTTTAAAAAAAAAAGTACTAGACATATATGTGATGAATGAACAAGAAGCAGGATTTTCAAAGTGTATCTCAATCTTTCTCCTTCTTATGAATCTTCTTCTTCTTCTATAGCATTCACATGGTAGACTTAAAATCCAAACTCCAGGTATCGATCAAGCTTACAATAAAGCTACATACGTAACGTAACGTACGGAAATAGATGGCACAATATTATTACTATTACCGGAAGGGATCATGTGATGGCCAGTAGGGCTGAGCAAAAAAATTGTAAAACCGAATCAACTGAACCAAACCGACGAAAACGAACAAAAAAAAACTGAACCAATGTATTGGTTTGGTTTCGGTTTTTAGAACTATCAAAACCGAGCATATTGGTTTGGTTGCGGTTTAGTCGTGATTTTACACTTTTCGACCCGAACCGAACCGAAATAATATTACTACTATATATTTAAATTTTTTAAACTTAATTAATTACTTATATACACTTATATTATCAATGCATTTATATTTTATAATATTGAGTATTGT
>JAOWAN010000005.1:17208706-17221662 GCA_028566635.1 Lobelia cardinalis
GGAATTTCCAGAACCGGGGGACTTGTTTAGAAACCCCACGGAAACTTTGGGGCTTAAAATGAAATTAACCCAATTTTTAATTAACTAATGTGCTTATACTCGCGTGGTCGTCTCACGTGTGGATCAATGACACCAACCTCCTTTTCAAAGTGGGAGGTCCGAAGTAGGGGTGGCAAATTCAGGGATTAATATTTCAAGAAGTTGAAGTACAGGGACGAATAGTGAAAATTAACCCAAAGTAAGAACTTGCCGCAGTTTGGAAGAAGAATCAAAGTAAATATGATCACAGTCGGAGCGAGGACGGAGGGGTTTAAGTCGATGTTGTCTAAATCTTTCGTATTTTCGGCAGCCTAAAAGAACCCTTCACTAAACTTCACTTCATCATCGAAGAATCATACGGGTAGGAGCTTCGATTTTTCCTTCAATTTTAGGTATCTTAACTTTGTCGGTTTCAAATAGCTAATCAATTTTTGTACTTTATAATCGTCAAACGTATCAAATTTTTTTGTCTGTGGGATCTGTTACTTGTATGATTAATTTTAAACTTTAAAAGAAATGATGGATTTGCATTTTTGATTGGCGAAGGAAACAACAAATGAGTTGCATTCTTGTTTGGTATATGAGGAAAGTTTTCAAGCTGTATAAAGTTTGGTTTTTTATTTGACCTGGGGTGTAGTGTTTTCTCAATGCAGAAACATTCACCACCCAGATGCTTAAATTTCAGTTTTAAGCTTGGAAAGTTGGAAAATTTTCTTTTCTTTGAGCACCCATTGTACTTGATCGCGTCAGTAAACTGTAAACAGTTGGGGATCTGTACAGTTAGAGGGGCATGTGTTCATTGCCCCAATTTAATCAAAAGTGATTAGTTGCATGCATTGCTCTTTGTTTAATCATTGATGGATGCAAGTGTTGTTTGCTGGATTGATGTCGGATTCAGTTTTAGTCTCAAGTTATAACTAATTAATATCTCTATTCAATATTTCTTAGTGTCTGTCTTGAAGCGCTCGGAACCAAGTTTGTCTTTTTATTTGCAACAACTGTTTGGGTATTACCAATATGCAGCCTAGTTTTTGTTTGATCTATCTGTGAACTAAGCGTAAGTTACATATGGATTTTTTGGCAGTCAGAATTGAAAGGGGTCTGAATTAAATTGACTAGAACTCATTTGTATTTCATTTCAGTAGATCTTCTAGAAATCTATGGGGTGCTCTATGTAGATTTACTGTGAAATTTTGATAGATTCAAAATGTCGAGTATGTACCTTATTTTTTATGACTTTTCGCTGTGTGTTGATGGCCTCTTGTTGTTTTGATAGGTGATAATCCTAAGGTAAAATGCAGATGGATGCTTCTTCTGGGGGGGAGTGGATAAGTGATCTGCCTCAAAGCATTGTTGAAACCATTCTGACAAAGCTGCCATTGAGGGATGCTGTAAGAACTAGCATCTTATCTAGCAAATGGAGGTACAAATGGACTAACCTTACACAGCTCGTATTTGATGATAAATGTGTGTCTACTACTCTTGATAGATCGCTTGCAGAGGCCAGCCTTGTTAAATTTGTTACTCGATTCCTTTTTCTTCACGATGGTCCTATTCATAAGTTCACCCTCTCTACTTCATACCTGCAAAGCTCTCCGGATATTGATCAGTGGCTACTTTTTCTATCACGGAAAGATATCAAAGAACTGGTTCTTGAATTAGGGGAAGGAGAGTGGTTCAAAGCGCCTTCGTGTCTTTTTTCTTGTCAAAAGTTGGGTCGTTTAGAGCTTGTTCGATGCGAAGTGGATCCTCCTCCAACTTTTAAAGGATTCTTATGCCTCAAGTATCTTAATCTTCAGCAAGTCCTCATTGCTCCTGATGTTATTGAAACCCTTATCTCAAGTTGCCCACTTCTTGAGAGGTTAACATTATCATACTTTGATAGCTTGGATCTTACTATTCGGGCTCCAAATCTTAAATACCTTATTCTGGAAGGTGAATTCAAAGATATATGCCTCAAGGATACCCCTATGCTAGTTGCTATATCTGTTGCTATGTACATGACTGATGATATTGCCGAACACTTTGAGCAAAGCTCGAGTTGCAATTTTGATAAGTTCCTTGGTGGTGTTCCGTCCCTTCAGAGGCTCATTGGGCACATCTATTTTACAAAGGTAATATATCTTTATATGTTTATGTGCTGTTTGTTATATTGGCCATTTGGTCCCTAAATCCCTTAACTTTGGGTAAAGAACATGGATTAGATTTTCTTATGATTATAAATGAATCTGATTGATTGTATTCTTCGATGACATTCAAAAATAGTTTGCTTCTCCATTCTGCTCAAAGAGTTCATACTGAAAGTCAAACATGATTATCATTTAACTAGTTTCCCATAAATACCCTGAAAATCTTAGATTTAGACTATTTTTGCTAATTATAAGTTGAATGTAACAATGGTACATTAGGAGGAACTCATAAAACTTATGAAATTTAACTTTACAATTTTCTAATGGGACTCCTCAAGTGAAACATGAGTGGAACGGAGGAGGGAATACGTGTTAAGCATTAGATATAATACATGAGTTCAACTTAGTTTAATATCAGCTGTTGGATTCTTGAGATAACCAAAGACACTCTTGGGACTCTTGACTCGTATGTACCAAGGCATATGTCGGTGACTTAAGCTTTACTCACATAATTTAATAAACTGTTCTGGAATTATTTTTTATGTTGCTGCTTTTGCTCTAGTACTTGAGTGTAGGTAATGATCTGGGAAAAGCTCCTATTAGTTATCATCAGCTGAAGGTAATTGAACTTAATCAAGTAAGCTTCGAAGACATGAAAGAGATATTGGTTGTTCTCCGCTTGATTGTGAGCTCACCTAATTTACAGGAGCTTCAAATTTCGGTCAGTAAAAGATCTTGTACCTGTTAAACTTCACAGGTCTAGTTTACGCATTTTCTGTTTGAGTTATGTATGCTTAAATATCTAATGTAAATGTTTCCTTCATGGTACATGTAGGGTTCGTCAAATATATCAGCTGCTACAGAAGCTTCTGATCTTGATTTTTGGGATAATGAATGTCCTGACTGCACACTTGAACGACTTAAAACTGTGAAAATGGCAGATTTATCTGGCGTTCCACATGAGATGGAATTTATCAAATTTTTGCTTGGAAACTCACCCACGCTTGATGTCTTGACTATAATACCTAGTGTATATGCTACGGATGGAAGATTAAACATGTTGATTGAGTTGGTGAGGTTTAGACGTGCTTCTCCACAAGCTGAAATTGTATTCGTTCAAGATCAACTGTGAATTGGCTCCGTTATGTAAATCCCTTGTGTCATGATTCTTTTTTAAAACTTACGCTTAGCGCCCTTTCTTGTGGCTGTTTTATTCTGTCATGGGAAGTGGAGAGTTGAAACAAACTGTAATGCTGAACTCCTGTGTTTCGAACAAGATACTTGAATTCATAGGTTTATGTCCTGTGTTTCGAACAAAATTAATTATATTCTTGAATTCATAGGTTTCTGTCTGGTACCCTGATTTTGTTGGAATACTATTTGCGAAGAGAAGGAAATAAGTAAAATTAATTAGGTTTCCAAGATCTTTATTCTTACAAGCTCAACACACTACCTGGACATTCCCAGTTTTGAAATTTTTTCTTCACTCTGCCGTACACAAAATTAAAAGGATTTCACAGTGCTACTTTTACAACAATCTGTTCTTCTGTACAGTCAGAAATTCAACCTCTTAATGGCTCTTGAGACAACTGCTTCTATATACTCAATTCACTTATTTGAGAATTATGTCACCTGGGTCCTGAGAGCTCCATAGCTTGAACAAGAACTGAAGAGTCATCTGTCAGATCCGAGTATTGTTCTGATGAAGAAAACTCGTTGGGTCTGCACTTGGTCGACTCGGTCCTTTGAGAAGCTTCCCATTTCTCAGCTAACCCGTCTCCTTCGAGCATTCTAACAACTTCTGACATTTTGGGTCTGTGGCTTGGAAGAAACTGGGTGCACAAGAGAGCTACTTGTACCATCTCCTCGAGCTCTATACGATCGTAGTTATTTTTTATATCCTTGTCAACTAGAATGTCAAGCTTCTTTTCCAGGTGAATTTTCTTAACCTGCGATCATATCCAGAGTAGATAAATTAATACTTGATGATGAACTACTTATTTGTATGGATGTTCAACAGGGAACATGTTTTTCTTACCCAATCTAGCATAACTCCTTTCTGGTTTGCGGCTTTTCCAAATTCTAGAGCTCTCTGACCTGTGATCAGTTCGAGTAGAAGAATCCCAAACCCGAAAACATCTGTTTTCTCAGAGGACTGGCCCGTGGAGAGATACTCGGGAGCTATATGCCCCACGGTGCCCCGAACTGCTGTGGTGACATGCGAGTCTCTATGGTCCAAAAGCTTTGCCAATCCAAAATCGCCTACTACTGCCTCACAATAATCATCGAGCAGTATATTTGCAGCCTTCACGTCCCTGTGAATGATCTTCGGGTCACACTGCTCGTGCAGGTACAACAAACCCCTCGCAGCACCTAATGCAATTCGTTTCCTCATTCCCCAATCCAATGCAGGTTTGGCTGGAACAGAAAGAAAGAAAAAAACCTCTTAGCTTATGCACTACTAGCTAGCTACCGGAAACCAGACCATTCGCGATTGTTAGACTTTATACCTTTGAGACGAGAAGCGACACTTCCATTGGACATGTAGGGGTAGACCAAAAGCCTTTCGGAAGTGGTCATACAAAAACCATAGAGGCGGAGAAGGTTCCTGTGCACCGCTAGGCTAATCATTTCGACTTCAGTCTGGAACTGGATTTCTCCTCCAACGGCGTTTCCGTCTTTGAGCCTTTTAACAGCAACAACAGTTCCATCCGAGAGATACCCTTTATACACAATTCCGAAACCACCCTTTCCTACTATGTTCTTGCTAGAGAAGTTGTGTGTGGCAATCTGAAGTTCTCTAAATTGGAATCTTCTCAAGTTTCCGAGGCACACTTCCTCTCGATATTGTTCTAAGAATTTCGAGTATTATTAGAAAACGTATCATCATTTATACTCGCTTAAAGTTGAGGCTTGAGCTAGTTTTAAGTCTCACTTACCGGCGATGTCAAAGAAAACTTGCTGGTTGTGTCTTCTTCTCCACCAGAGAAGAAACCCGAAGCCAACTATCAGTAGGCAGATGCACCCCAGGCTTGACCCCAATGCCAGAGCAATCTTGTGTCCCCTTGGCACTCCAGAATATTGACCTTTTTGAGGATTATGTCAGATTAAATGCCAAGGATATCTACTGATCAATGTACTCTATTTCCTTAATCCACTAGTGGATTGTTTAAACTGTGACCAAGATCGGGGGAGTGATAGATCGATAGATAAATAAATAGATAGCGAACTGCGAACCTAAATAATTTGCAAACTCTGCGAATCATTGTGATTCTCATAGTTGATATCAACTTGTGATCCGTTAACGTCAATTATGATCCATCAAAATCAGTTTGTTGGATCACAGTGTTAGAAAATCAACTATGATCCATATTTATAAATTGTGATCTATCAAAATCACACTGCTTAGCAGGGTTTAAAGATTATTGAGGTTCTCACTTGAATAGCTTTTTTCAAACGATTTACGCTAACTAGTATTATGAATTATGCTTAGATGATACTACTTTTTGTGCATATTCTTACTTTGTAGATTATTGCTAGGGAGAGATAGCGGCAAGGGTGCTGTCCCGTTGCAGTCGTGTTCCGTCCCAGTCGCGCATATCGCGGGGTTTCCCATAATGCTGTTCAAATAAAAAAAGAAAATGATGAACTAATTAAGATCTTCTTGGCATGCCATGTTTCAAATTTCAAATTCAAAAGAGAAAAAGAACCTTACTTGAATGATTTAGCAAGAAATGGTGGTACAGGACCATTCAAATTATTGAATGATAGGTCCCTGCAACATGAAACATAACCCCCAAAGAAGCAAAAAAAAAAAAAAAAGTCAATTTTTCATGATAATTATGCATGTTGGTAGAGAAGCTAGTTTATCATAGGTACAAGATCATGAAAAGGTTAAAGAAGATATTACAAAAATGTAAGCTGGGTCATGTTGGCCAAAGGCAAAGGAATGGATCCTGAGAAACTGTTGTTATTTAGCCGCCTGTTCCAATTCAATAAAAACATACCATTAGAGATTCAAAAATGGTATTATTACTTCCAAAATTCTTGAAAATAAAAATTAAAAATCACCAGTTGAACATCTTACAGGTATTGGAGGCTCTTCAGACTGGATAGCGAAGAGGGAATTTCGCCCGTAAACAAGTTATTAGAAAGATCAAGTGTTTGAAGTTTTGGGAGGCTCCCAAGTCCAGTAGGGAGTGGACCTGATATTTTGTTGTTCTGTAACAGCCTGCCAAATTTCATTACCATTAGTAATGAACATAATACTGACTCGTTTTATTTCAAGTGTTCTGAAAACGATATTTTTCCGACGAAGCATGTCACTGTCATGGACACTTAAAATGAAACCTACAGAGTATATATAACCTTTACTCCATCTATAGAAATTAATCATTTTGATTCTACGGAGAGTAACGTACACAATCTGGAGATTTGTCAAGTTACCGATGCTTGGAGAAAGATGACCGGATAAATTTTGGCTCGGAGTCCCCCTGCACAACGCGAAAAAACGACTCGTTTTTAACTACAAGTTGGTGAGAACTTACAACTAGGTACTTAATTCAGACAAGCATAAAACACTATGAGAATTGCTTACAAGCCAATGACTAGATTCTCAGTTGAACAAGTGATCATTGTCCAGCTACATGGATCAACTGCATTCGCGTCCCAATTACTTAACACATCATGTGGATCCTCCAAACCATCTTTAATACCCATCAAAGCTTGCACTGCAGAGAATTCGAAACCCGAATTTTTTTTTTTATCAGAAACTACAAGAACTTATACTCGAAACAGACCTTAAAAGACCATGGATGTTTGGTTTACCTTCAAAGTTGACACCTTTGGGAGAAAGCAAAGCACTAACAGAAAAAGCCCAGCAAGTGAACAAACCCAAACAACACAAGACAGCTTCCCTTGCTCTCATTTCCATTGAAGCCAAACTTCAAACAGAGATATGAAGAGAGGGGTGGGAGGGGGGAGGTTTTTTTTTTGTACTTAAATTAGTACCAAGTACCAACTCCTAAGGAGGTGCTTAATTGGGAGTTGGTTTAACTAAACTTTTGATGAATTCAACAAAGATAACACCAGATTTTCAAACTGGGATTTCGTTGTAATGATGTAATTTCAAACATCACATGCCAACAATAGTACCTTTTAATTTTTTCTCTCTGCCCTCATGCTTTCTACTTTAAGTTCTTGGCAGGATAACTGCACTCACTCTGAGCTTCTGTCAAACCCAAGAAAGAAAAATAAGAAGAATCAGAGGGGTTTGGTAATTGGTTGTACTAAAGTGAGAGAAGAACCAACATGCTTCCCACTTGTTTCAACAAAAGTGAAGGAAAGAATATATATAAAAGTGAATATAATGAAATTTTAAAAATTATATAAAGGTACCAATATTCTTGATAATTTCAAAAAAGATGATAGTGAAAAAAGAGGGAAAATTCCTTCAATCATGCACTTGTATAGAAAAGAGTGCAAATGTGGAATTTTTCTATTCCATATGCTTTCCTTTTCTTTTTATAGTGTTTCGAGAACACGTAATTTTATCATTTTTTTAATTAAGCAAAAATTTTATTTAATAAAAAATTTTAGAAAATAAATATTTACTATTCATAATTAAAGATAATAATTAATTTTAAATGTATAATTATCAAATAATATTTGATGTTTACAAATATTAAATCACATGTGAATATGATTTGTACTTTGACATTGAGTAATTAAGTGGTCTCCCATCAAAAAGTAATTGGATGAATAGTGAGCATTGAGTGATTGAGTGATGTCGCATCGAGAAATAATTGAATGAATAGTGAAAAAAAAGCTAATTTATACTATAGATATCTACAGAGGAATGCTACATTCTTAAAGTTTTAATCCAAGTAAAGCTTCAATGTTCAAATTAAAAAAAAAAAAAATTGTGGGTCAGACAGTTTTATGCAGTTGTAAATTTATGTATACACACGGTGTATACACACAAAAAATTCACACAGTTTTGCCAATCTTATATATTTCTGTTTTTTTTTTTCTTAAATATCATTAATTTGTTGCTACACTATCATCTTACCAAAGTTGAAAAAGGATATAAGGATCAAATTACGAAGCTAATATTACCACATATCACCTATATCATCAACATCATTAACATCACTAATATCATCAATATCACACTCAAATATCATCCAATATCATATATCAATATCAAACATTTTCCATTTATTACCCCTATACCTACACACTCTCACAAATCAATTCAAATCTTTCGCATCACATTCTTTCTCCTCTTTCCTCAATTTTTTCTTCACATTCAAACATTTCACATCAGATTCTCTCTCCTCACATCACATTAAAATCTTTCACATCATGAGGGTAATTTGGTCTTTTAATTCATAAATCCATATCACTCATAGCATCTCATATTCATATTGTAAATAGTACCATATCACTTCATAGAAACACATAGTAGTAGCCATCAAAATGTACCCTGAAAAATGGTGGGTCCACAATCAATTTGAGAGAAACCACCTGATCTAGATCAGAGGGTACAAGTTTGTTTGCTTTATTTGGAAGAGGGAGGGTAGCGTAGGGTCCACTTATACAGAACCCATAATGTAAGCACAGAATGTTTATAGTAAAATGGAGAAATGGACATAGGGTACATACAAACACGTGCAGAGTGCAACACCATCATGGTCGTTGACCTCTGGGTCCAAAAAACATTCTTATTTTCATCATCATTATCATCCATGATTTGTTTATAGATCATATGTCTGTGAAAAAGAATTAACGTATCATCACATGAAATTGCCACTCATTCCTCACGATCTATTTTCATTTGCATGAATGGATCAATACATTGAAAAGAACATCTAAATTAAGCTAAAGGAAAATAAGGAAGCATGGTAAAATTACTGTTTCTTTTGAGTTTTATCTCAAATTTATTTGATAGTGAGATGAGTAGTTTATATTCTTTATTATGTGTGGTGAGGTTTGTTTGTTCCCAATATGAAATAGTGTTTTAATACGCTCTCTCGTGTGTAGTCGGGAGTGAGGCTTACTATACGGAATCTTTGGTCTATTCGAATGGCGCTGCAAAAGGAGATCGGACCGTTGGACTCGCACGTGTAAAGGATCTGATACCATATCAAGTGATAAACTCATCTAAAAGCTTAAGCCGTTAGAAAGAGCCACATTAATATGAATATCATTGCATCACTTTACCACACCCAAAAAGTATGAACACGCATTTTACCATTTTGCGCGTTTTTTGGGACATATTGTTACTTGATCAGTGTTCCGTTGGATTAGTGCCCATATTGCCCAAATGTGATTTAATTATCTGACGGACGCAGTCTAAAAATGAGCATTTTCCCAAACACGAGTTGAATAACTTGTTTATATTTATAGCAGAAACAATGGCACAAATTTAATTCAACTATCTGACAAGCGCAATCTCAAAATGAGGAAATGTATTGATAGTGACATATTGTGGGAGTTTTATGTTGCTTTTAGAACAATTAAAACGAAATAGAGAGAATATATATAAATATCCAATGTTGCATGAGTTAATTAACTTGTTTCTTTGAGCAAAACACATATGTATTCAGAGCATGGGAGCTGAATAGAAAATGGTGCAATGAACCTGTTGTGGCCTTAACCAAGTTAGTGATAAGAGACAGACAAAGACTAAAATATTAAAGAATATATATACATATATATGGTTTCACATCCTCATTATTGGTACTATTTTCTGTCCTTCCCTCCACAGGTAAGACCATGCCAAACAAGTCCCTTCAAATCTGTATATATCATGGAAAAGATATTGGCTTCTTACTCTTTTATAAGCATGACCTTTTTTTTAAAATTATTTTCTCACTTAATTAAACATTCTTAACATAATCTGGTTAGGGATATCACTAAAATATAGGTAATTAACTCATAAATGTTGAAAGAATATTCAAAGAAGAGTCTCAAAAGCAAATCCAAAATATAGCAGATCATGGCAGGAGAACTGAACCATGTGATTCATAGCTCATTTCACCTCCTCTCAAAGAAAAAGTTGGTCAAAGACATGAGTGGGGGAGTTGGAGTAATTTTGACCATTAGTTATAATAATGAAAAGATACATACAGAGTTAGCCAAATGAGTAGGAAATAATTGTTGTTTTACTTGGGTCAGTTTTAGAATAGGGAGGGAGGAAGGAAGAAGAGCTAATCAAATCTTAGAATCAAGATTGTACCAAACACACATTATTTTGGAAGTGGCACTAGCTAGTCCTCTCAGTCTCCTCACTTGACCTGAGTCCATTAGAAAAGAAAACCCAATGTTAGATATGTTGGATCACTAGTAGCTGCCTCAGTCCCACCTTTGTCCCCCTATATTTTGCAATCAATCCCTGTGTTTTCTCTTCAAGTTCCCTCCTCCCCCCTCATATAAAGAAAAGGGTTAAAGGGGAGAACCCCCTGTGGTTCGAAGGTTTGAGGGATGAGCCCCATATACTTTTTTTCTTAAGGGATAGCCTCCCTGACCATAAAATCGTTAGCGACCATCCATTTTATCTAACAATAAATTGGAAAAAGACATAATTACCCCTATTAAACAGGGACCAAAGTGAAAAAATAAGATTGTTAACACATTGACATTACACCCTATTACACCCCCAGATCATCTTCTTCCTTCTGCCTCTCCATCTCCATTTCCATCTTTTTTACAATATTGTTCAAAATCAAAAAATTAATCAAACCCATATTTGAGAATCACAAAACCAAATCAAACCCAAATCTCAAAATGAAAAAATATAAATCAAACCAAATCGTTGCTTCTTCACCAAACCAAATCAAACCTAAATCTCCCATTCCTTTCCTCCCATTCTTTCTGTATTCAATAATGGTGAAGAAGCGGAAACGACCTCAGCCCAATAAGAATCGATTATGAGTTGCGATTTCTCCTCCAAATGCCTCTCATTGCTTCACTCTCGCCCTCCCCACCTTCTAAATCAACCGATTCACCAACAAAAACCAACCACCAATTTCATCAACCCCTCACCAAAACCCTATCTCATGGAACCCAGTCATGCCTAATCACGTTGCCCCCACCCAGAAGGTAACAATTCTCACCTTCGATCGGAGCAAATCAAAACAAAACCCAGAAAAATAAACAAATTCCCTTTATCTCACCCTTCCTCTGTCTTCCCCTTCACCATAATCTCAAAAATCCATGGGGGGAGGAGAGGAGATTTGCAGCCTCGGCGGTGTCGAACGTGCCCAATTTTCCCGCCTCTTTCTGTATCGGCCCCTTCCGTTTTAGACAGTTGAAGATCCATGGGATTATTCTGCAGATAGGAAGCTGACTCTCCTCTAAACCTAATCTCTTTCAAATTTTTTAGTTGGGAGAGAGAGAGAGAGAGAGAGAGAGAGAGAGAGAGAGAGAGAGAGAGAGAGAGAGAGAGAGAGAGAGAGAGAGATAGATTAGGCATAATCTGGATCTATGCAAAATATAATTAAATGAATTTGAAGGGCGTTCAATGAAATCTTGCAAGTTGCTGCAATTGAACACTGGGATTGGAGAAGCCATTGGGCCAGTGGGTAAAGAGAACTGGGTAACTAATAGTGGAAAGAATTGCATGAATTTGTGTTGGGATAAAATGAGGATGTAATATTTAATTTATTTTTCGTTTAAGCAAAAATTTGTTTAATATTATGTGTACATTTTTGTATGAAAATATTTTATTTCTCTATGATATTTTATTTTTTATTATTTATTTTATTTTATTTACTTTATTAATGATATTTTTGTTATATTTTATAAACTAATTTTTATTATGGAGCACAAATATTTTTTTCTCTCAAAAGGGTATAATAGTTTTAACAATATGCTTTATTTTTCATCCCATAAAATTTCTTTCACTTTGGTCTTTTTTTATGGATGGAGACTGACCGGATTAACGTCAGGAAGGTTATCTTTCAAAAAATAAAGTACGTGGGGCTCATCCCTCAAATTCTCAAACTACAGGGGGGTTCCTCCCCATTAACCCTAAAGAAAATCTTACACTCACACACAAACACAAACGCCTCGATTCTCAATTGCAAGGGCAAGATGCAAATAAAATGTTGCTCGTCGAATAATATTTATCGACGAGCAACATTTCATTTTTGTAATGTGCGAACAATTCACTGATTGATGAGCATTCAGAGGTGTCAACTATTAAAATAAAAAGAGATCTGCGGAGAATAGACCATGACACATTCACCATCTTGATTACATGTGTGATCGGCGATTTACCTCCTCCACGTTGGTTCATGGCAGGGTCGGTGGGGGACTGCCGAGGTTGCAGTTTCAACCTTTTTTTTTTACATGTGTGATCGTTTCACCAAAAACTTTCATCTCGTCCTGCTGAAAATTATGTGAACCTAGAAAAGTGAAGAATAATTTATATCCGTGAAGGAGAGGATTTCCTTTGTTAGTGCAAGAAAGG
Source organism: Lobelia cardinalis (assembly GCA_028566635.1). NCBI lineage: Eukaryota > Viridiplantae > Streptophyta > Magnoliopsida > Asterales > Campanulaceae > Lobelia > Lobelia cardinalis. Next base: position 17,221,352 of record JAOWAN010000005.1, read on the forward strand.
CATCTCATAGCCAAATGGAAACAAATGCTAGCCAGCTTTGGTCACCATCAAATTAGTGATTCAACCTATATGTTAAAGGGAGAACATATTCATATAGTAGAGTTGTCCTTTAAAGCTTTGGATGCCCTGATTCTCATTTCTTAACGCTCTACTTTTTTCATGCATGCATCACAATTCACACATATCCTCACACTAAAAAATCCTAATACACTACAAAATAAACTACTAAGGCTTATATAGGTCTCTCTCTCTCTCTCTCTCTCTCTCTCTCTCTCTCTCTCTCTCTCTCTCTCTCTCTCTCTCTCTCTCTC
>JAOWAN010000005.1:17252586-17264764 GCA_028566635.1 Lobelia cardinalis
CCCTAGCTGGATTAAGGTTGATATCATACTTCCCAATGGGTGCAATAATAGGCCTGCGTTGGAATCAGGTTGCGTTAGGTACTGCCAGCATACAACTTTGCCATATCTCTTATGAACATGAATTTAAACAAATAAATAAAATTAAATGAACTTAATATGTCAAAGAGTACATTATCTTATTCATTACTGATAACGTTGAGGAAACACATTTATTATAGCACGCAGATGAGTAGACTGTGGAATTTTGACATTTTTATGTCGCACCATCTACCAGCTAGCTTGAACATTCACGTTAAGCTTGGTTAGAAACTACAATGTGCTATATTGCATCATTTTCAGTCACTTAGGGAGGCGTCCTCCTGCCTCTTATCCAGAGGCTTGGCTTCTTATTATTGTCAATACATGTGCTTGACAAACTGAATCAACTCTTGTTCAAGAACTTGTATATATTAAATGGGACATATAAGAGCCTTTTGGGTGTAACATTCATCCCAAGGGTTTGCTCAAGTTGGATGTTTGGTGATGTAGAGACATGATTAAAATGTGAAAGGTGCAATAGAAAGCTTTGGAGTACCAACTTATGCTTCAAGTCACACAATTAGTTTCAAAATGATATACTCGAATAGATAGTAATAAAAAGGAAAAAGAAAAAGAGAATAAATAGTAGTGTTCGGCCCAGCTGGGAGAGTTGAGGGATTCAGTTTCTCACACATCAATCTCAATCATCCCTTGGTATTTTCATTGAGAAAATATACAACAGAAATGAATATGACTTTTTTTTTTCTTTATGAGAAATCGTGTATATTAATGGATTTTTAACCATGTCCAAGGGGTTCCAACTCACATCCACTGCTGAAGTTAGGAGAGTTGGCAACACTCTTAGCACATATGGGAATGAGCTTAAATGAAACATTATTCGTATAAAAAAAGAAGGGAAAATGAGCCATGTCAAAGCCTATGTGGTAGCTTGTCATTCTTTTGCAATGTTTTGCCATTATCATTTAGTGTCGTCTATTTAAAAGGTTATATTTTTTCTTTTTCTGAGGGCGTTTTAGGTTGGTATTGCTATATAAGGCTTTTCCCCTCTAGTTCACATCCCAAATTAAGTTCTTGTTGTTTGTTTAGGCAATTATACGTGGGCTTCTCTTGTCGTCATTGGATGACTCTCACAGGAAAATTTGCACAGCAATTAGTGTGGCGGTAGCATCAATTGCACATTATGACTGGCCAGAGGAATGGCCAGAGCTGTTGCCGCACCTTATAAAATTGATTAACGATCAGAGCAATACAAATGCTGGTAAGTACTGACTGGCAATTTTATTTTCAGTGAGGTTGTTGAAAAAAGACTACAAGGCGATGCTTGGTTATTAGAATTTCTTACTGAATTCTGCAATGTCTGGCTTATTTACTTCTAATATACAAAGCAGAAGGTTTTTGTTCTTTACTGTCTAACCCTGATAGTTTATAAATGGAACATTAAATGCCATTGTTTCTGATATAAATCTATATCTAATAAAACCAGATACTGTTCGATCCAATTTCTTTACTGGCTGGAAATAGAATTGTATGTTTCAGCTCTTAATTTATAATGTATTATTGTTGTGGGACCAGTGATTCAGCTTAACACATTTGCGTGGGCACACTAATGCAAGCACGTGAAAGCATACTGCATAACTTGTATGTAAACTAGTTACATGAGTCGTATCGTAAGTAGTTATTAGTTTGTCAATTAGTTCTTCTCACGTGTTTTGTGCACTATTCGTTGAAGATGGTGTTCAACATATCATTATTTAGGTTACACACCTCAAGTTCAATATACGCCAAGCCATAAATTGGAGGGGAAGTTCCGTCGGAAGTCTATTAGGCTATATTTACCAACTGTAAGGCTATTATGATGTTGTTTATCCAACAAACGAGCACAGCTGGAATAAGAATGTTTAGGTAGTGGTAAAACTAGAAAATACTAAATATTTAAGAAGTATAAAGCTATTGGTGGTAAAATAACTGCATCAATTTAGATGGAAAAATTGATTATCAGCTTGCAAGTCCAAATGTAGTATGAACTTAGAGTCAACAAAGATTCGGAAGCATTCATTCACTAAGTTCTGCAAAGGATTCATCATGCCATACCAATCATGATTGCTATGATATTTTAAATCTCAATGTAGAAAACAATGTATCTATGATCATGTAGCTTCCTCGCCATCTTGATACCCAATAGCAACTTTTCCTTCAATATGTTCATAGCACATTGCAAGGATGGTGAGGCCTATGACAATTCATTTTTTCTTTAGAGCATCAAGAAGGAAGATCTCATGTCAGAAGATATGATATAAGGCCAATCCTTGATGTGGGGAGACACATAGCCTCACTTCTCCATCAGTCATGTTCTTATAAATGTAACTTATGTTTTGGCAAATGTTAAATGTGAATTTGAGCCAAAAATTTCTCCACTATACCATAAAATCTTTAAAGCATAAATGTTGCACCTGTTGAAGCAACCTTGTATCCTTAGGTGCATGGTTATCTCATTTTCCATTAAATATGATACTAAATTATTAAAGACCACTAATGACCCATGTTCTAAGTTCTAACACAACGTACCAGGTTGGATTACTACTACATACCATATTCAGATTAGCCTCAAGTAGCAGTATGACCATTGAATTTGAAGTAGGAAGTATAATTAAAATAGATATAGGAAAAGGATAAGGTTAAAAGAAAATTCTAAAGTAGGACCTCATCCTTTGGCAATTAATTATAGGCTAAGAGGCTCCAAGCTACTTGCATGGTCACTTCCTTCCTCTTGTCTCCATTTGTTTGTTTAAAGCTGGACCACAGTACATCTTTTCTTTTACCCTAGTTTTTCTTATGCTTATAAATATAGAAACATAGAAGGAAAAGCCTTCATTTGTGGTGCTCGGTGGATTCAATAAGTAAGGTGGTTATTTTTGTTTCCACCCAGGAACTTTAGCTGTCTTTTGAACTGTTTCTAACTTCCACATGGATTTTTCATTTTGGGCCTTTTCAGTTTTACAATTTTCTTAAGTATGACTACTTGCCAAATCATCATTTGTTTCAAAATATTTATGTAAAAAACTGTTCGAAAGTCGATGTCCATCTTAAATTTTCGTATTATTTCTTTAATTTCAAGAATTCCTAGAAGGAAAACCAGAAGGGGCATGCTCTTGATTTGGTATCTTTTGGTACCTTGTGGAAGAAGAACAAGATATTGTCCTTTTAAAGGAGCTGTGCCATACTGTCATTGAACTGCCTCCACTCCCTTTCTCCACCAAAGCCATTTTCTTGGGTACTTCTCAGTATTTGATGCGGCAACGAAGTTGGTGCTCTCGTCATTTTGCATCAATATGACAATATCTGGTTATGCTCGTTAAAGCTTTATTGAAATTAAAGCTTCAGTGCCTCACCTTAACTTCAGCAAATGTAGTTATATTCCACTTATCAGTAGCATGCCCTCTTCCTGTTTATCTCATGAGTCTCTTATTTAATGCTAATCTTCTTGGTTCTCTGTCTTTTCCTTTACTGATATATACATGTCATCAAAGTAAGAGTGTTTCATGCTTGAGGCATTTATACTCTACTCAACATGCAGTGAATGGGGCTTTAAGATGCTTGGCTCTTCTCTCTGCGGACTTGGATGATAAAGTGGTGCCAACATTAGTACCTCTCATATTCCCCTCCTTGCATGCAATTGTTTCATCTTCACAGGTCAATTTTTGTTGACACCTCTTAGTTTTAATTATTTATTATCCATAAATGTTCAATCTACAAATATGGTACTACACCATAGGTGAGAGACATGTTTGTGAATCTTTTCAGATTGTTGGCTATGAGATGCATTGATAACTCATATCTGGCTCCATATGACAATGCCAGACATCAGTTTGGTGCTACTACTACGAATTTAGTGTAGCTTGTGAGTAAGTTAGGTTTGCCTTTATGAGGCACGATTCTAGAATTCAGAATGAGTGTGGAGCCAAAATATCATTGAGAATCTTCAACGAAACTAAAATCAGTTAACATTAAGGAATTTTTAGTCATAGACTTAAAAATTATGACCTGAGTTACAACTGCAGAAACGCTGATCAAACTAGTACCTGACTCATGTAAGAAGAGCTGTTGAATCGGACATTAAAGGACTAAAGATGTATGTGAAGGGGATTGGTGTCCAGAATTGACAATCACAAGGAGCTTACTCCATTAACTACCCCTACCCCTATCTCTTTTTTTTTTTGGTTTTTCCTTTTTAACATTTTTTTTCTCTGCCTCACCCATTCACAGGCAAACCGAGTGTTTGGACAGATATTGGTGTGACTTAACCAGATACTGATTTAATATACATCCTGAAGTCCAATGATGTTTTCTTCCGTTTTCCATCCTAGTGTTGACCTCCCTATCCTGGTGCATGCAAGCTTCCGGTGTTCCAGAAATGTACCTCCTATCATACTTAATCAGATGAACATGCTTTCAAGGATTGAGTAATAATGCTCTTAAGCTCTCTGAATGACTTTTTAATACAAGCCTTGCTCTTCCACAGATATAACTACAAATAGAATTAGGGAATACAACAAAGAACACACCTTGGGATCCCATGAATGCTCTGAAACATGGCTACCCAACTTCTATCAATGAAAATTAAATGAAACAGTCACCAAATGGAGAGCAATAAGTAGAGAATCGGGATATCACAGGGAGGCCCAGGCCAAATGCTGAGCTGGTATTCCCCAACTCCAAAGCCATCACTGACCGCAATCGAATCAGCTTTGAAGCCATAAACTGGTAGTCAAAATATTGTACCCATAGGCATACTTGCAATGAGTCTATGAATTCATCAGTCTAGTAAGCCCTAATTCAGCAGTTTTTTAAATTCTTTAGTTGTCTTGGTTTAACTGTGTTGGGTTGATATTCCTATGTATTCATGAATATGATGATTTCTCTCTTAAGATAGATTGTAGGGAACTGAAATGGGTGTTATTGGTTCATTCCAGCTTTCTTTGAACATGAATATTTACTGACTTCCAGTCTGATGTACTTACTTGAGAAACTTGTGTGTGCAGATCTATGAAAAACCTTTACGAACAAAAGCTCTTTCAGTAGTGTATTCTTGTACCTCTAGGCTGGGGGTTATGAGTGGTGTATACAAGGTATTTCTTGTATGAATTATTGGAGTTTGGCTGTTGAATTGTTCTTTGCTGTCATCTACTTAGTTGGATTACTGTTTTGTGGCCATTCTGTACAGACAGAAACAAGTGCATTGATGATGCCGATGCTTGGACCTTGGATGGTTCAGTTCTCGTTGATCCTTGAACCCCCAGTGCAATCAGAAGATCCAGATGATTGGAGTATTAGAATGGAGGTAAGTTTGTGTTCTTCACAATAAAGACGTCTCCGTCATTGTTGTGTACTGTCATCATAGTTTGCTTACTTTTTCAGGTTTTGAAGTGCCTCAATCAATTTGTTCAAAATTTCCCTAGCCTTGCAGAAACTCAATTTATGGGTAAGTTGTGCTTCAATTTGCTTGAACAGAGCTTTATCCGATACTTTCATCCTCTGTTGATTGAACATAGCTATAGTTCGTTACTTCATTACTCAGAGACCTATGCTTTTTCAGAGGTTTTGGGGCCATTATGGCAGACATTTGTATCATCTTTTAGAGTATACGAAAAATCTTCAATTGAAGGCTTGGAAGATGCTTATGACGGAAGATATGATTCTGATGGTTCCGAGAAGAGCCTGGATTCCTTTGTTATCCAGGTAAAAGATACTCTTCTATACTTCCATGTAGCTGATAAATATAATGGATGGTATTCCTCATGGTTATATGCTGTCTGTTTCTTTTTGCTTTGTTATTTTCTAGTTGTATTGACCCTTTAGCTCTGTGATTTACCCATTTGACAATGTCATACATACCAGAACCCTCTCTAGTGGGTACTATTCTGTTGAAGTAATGCTAGCCGACTAATCCAACTCCAACGGAGACTAGATTCATATGCTTCTCGTTTCTTTGTCCTCTTATTTTTCAGTTTTCCTTGCATCAACATGGGTGCTTTTATAAAGTTCACACTAATCTCTATTTTACATATCTGATGTGCAGTTATTTGAGTTCCTATTGACTATTGTTGGGAGCCGGAAATTTGTAAAGGTGAGTTACTAAAATCTATTCTCAAGATTTTTCAGTATTGCCATATACTTCAAGCTAGCGTTTCTTGTAGTTACTGAATCTGTTACACCCTAACTCCTTTGTGCAGGTTCTCGGAAATAATCTCCAAGATTTGGTTTATTATTGTATTGCTTTTCTTCAGATGACCGAACAACAGGTAATCTTGCATTATCTTGATGCTCTTTTCCCCTTAAAGCAGAATCTTATTTGATTTGTTTCAACAAGCTTCATGTCAGCCACAATTGGTTAATTGAGTACCATTTCTCAAACAAAACAAAAAGTTTCTAATTACTAATAATTTTTTGGAGGATTTAAATGTTGCTGTTAATAAAAGGAATCAAAATAAGAATGAGACAAATAAAAAGATGGTACAATTGTTTACACGTGTGAGAAAAAGTGGTGAAGAGTGAGACACATTTCCCTGGCCTTAGACATTATACCAGCTGCCTAGGATTGGGTTTCTGACTTTGGACTTGTAGGCTTTGTAGCATGATTACTTATATGAGGGTGTGCGGCTGTGCACCCTTGCGCACTGCTGGATACACCCCTGTACGCACACACACCTATATATAATATTCATTGTACGTATGATATGAATTAAAGGTTATCTCTCAAGTCAAAATGGTCCTCTAGTCAATCCGATATTTCCATGAATGGTTCTTACACATGCATTTCTTCATGACTGTTATGTAATTTAACAAATTACATTGCAAATGGTGGTTGTAATTTGAAACCATCAGCACTTATGGCTCTTCTTATATAGATATAGAAAATGGTCCTCTAGTCAATCCGATATTTCCATGAATGGTTCTTTCATTTGCCTTTCTTCCATTACTTTATTTATTAAACTTGTAAATTATCGTATTCATCTTCTATTTAGGCTCATGCTTGGTCAGTGGATGCCAATCAGTATGTTGCTGATGAAGATGAGAATACATATAGTTGTCGTGTTTCTGGTAAGTAGTTTTGATAGGTTGATAACTTTTCTGTTAAGATGTATGTGTGTATGTGTGACACTCTTTCATGCTCTTGCTCTGTGTGCTCTGAAAGTTAGCAAGTCAATAACATCTTGCTTTTTGTTTGAATATCATACCACTTCAATTCAAGGCAACTTTGGTATTTGGACAAACTGTGCATGCCTGACTTCCGTTTGAATTTACAACTTTCATTTTCTCAACTGATTAGTACTCTCTTGTTTGTAGGTTTATCATCTCCCTTCTAGAAAACAGTAAACATGGCAACCTCCTGGACATATTAGGACTAAATATGCATGTGATAAATGAAATAAAATAATATCATTTAGTGAATTATGCTCCTGCCTCAAAGATCTTAACATGTGCTTTCTAAACTCTCTTTTGGTCCTTTGGAAGTATCTGGCCTGTTAAAATCACTGCTATATATTTTTGTTAGGATACCCATCTAGGAGCAATTTAACAAGTGATCCAACTTTTGTGGACCAAATTCCGCTAGTTAAACAATCAATTAAATTTACAAAGGGGCAATATTGTCTTTCACCTTTGTGCATCTAATTCTCGAACATGCTTTAATGATTTAATTCACTAACACTCTTTATATGCATAAATATGGGCGCATTGAATGCACAAAGGTGAAAAACAATCTTTCCTCCTTGTAGATTTAATTCCTTCCTTAATGTAAGGGTGTTTTGGTGCAAAAAGTTGGGTCACTTTTTAGGATATATATAAGGGCGCGCTCCAATAGGAACCTAAATATCGTAGGAACCGTCGGTACAATAGCAAATTTTTTTACTGTGTACGGGAATTCACCGACACAGTAAAACTTACCGTGTTGAGAATTCAACGATCGAGATTGGTTCCTACCATATTTAGGTTCTCATTTGAGCGGCTACCTATATATATATATATATATACACACACACATATCTATATTGATAGATAGGTATGCAGATAGATAAATTGTAATAGTTTCCATAAAAATTTCATGTAATTACTGTATATATATATATGTAGCACTTCTCCAGATATTTACTTTTCTTTTGGCAGTTTCCCTTTTGCTTGAAGAGATTGTTAATACCTGCGAAACAGAGGGGATTTTTGCCATAATGAATGCTGCAAAAAGGCATTTAAGTGAATCTCAACGAGGGAAAGCTGCAGGGTTTGCTGGTTGGTGGAGAGTAAGTCAAAGATACTTTTTGACTGTAGCTCCTTGAAACATTTTTCTATTCACATAATATTGAAACAGTCTACAGTATGGTCAATTGAACTACATCAGCTGCTTATGAGTCTCTTGGCAAACTAATAGGCTCTCGTAACTAATGGAATTATAGATGATCAGGGCAATTTGATATGGTATATATTGGTTTTTATATTTAGTATGTCCAGTTGTCTTCAGTTTCTTCCAATTCTGTTGGTGTGTTGAGTAATGGGGTCCCTACATTTAGGTAAGTCGAGCTTGAAACGAGTGTCCTTTGGAAGCTAGAAGCAACCAAAAAGTAGTAACATTTGATTCTAAAATCTGGGTGATGATCAAAAAAGATTTGAAATGATTGAAAGCTAGTCGTTTATGTGGGACTAGGACACTAATTAAGAATGGATTGGGTTAATACGCACAAGGATCACACAGGTCGTGGAAGAACGGTTAGAGCTAGGGTCGGACTCAGGACCTTACCTGTGTTGGTTGGGGGGGGGGATACTATTTTCTATAATAATACATACAACAGTGAAGAGAATGTTATGGACAATTTAGAAAAGAGATAGTATGAGAAAACAACTATATGAGTCTCAATTTTAAGATAATGTTGGGAGACAAGAACTTTGCTAATTGAATCTTTGTAATTGAAATGGCATACTTATAAGAGCTATGTGTTAGATATTCGTGATTATACGTCGAAATTGGACTTTCATGTATTTGCCGCAAAACCTTGCAAGAGGTGTGTGTCAGATTCACAGAATTATAAGAGCTTTTCGCATATTCAGAAAACTTGAGGGGGCCACGGCCTTGGCAATCCCTTGGTGAGAGCATTTACTACCTAAAGGTGCATGGGGGAACAATGCTGAAACTCTGAGCGGTTGTACAGCCATACTTGAATGCTTTGTCTTATCAATGGGACTAGATATTTATAGGGTAATTTGGACCAAGTCAAGTGCTGCATTTCATTCGAGTGTCGATACTAGTAGAAGATCCCATGTTCTTTAGCTAGTGTGTGGGGACCACTGGGTGGTCCAGTGGCGGTCTCCACACTTCAATTTCTGATCCAAAACTCATGCGTACTCTCATTAGTGGGAGAGTGCCCCATGCCTTTTTAGGATCCCAAATGCTCGAGGAAGGGCCTCCTGTAAAGGGTCAGGGCTGGGGTCTTATGGTTTCATCAACAGCGGGATAGGATGTTTCCGCACAAGGGTTTACATTGACTATCCCTGGACAGAAACCACAATAAGAGTTTGGTAGTTTAGTTTCTTGTTGACCTTAATGCCTAATACTTAGCGGATAGATAGTAAAATCTTTGGGTGGCACGACATTTTTGTATGAAAAAGGTCAAAAGAATCATTAAGTTTTTGTCTTTGCTTATTATAATTATCCTGTAAGAAAGATGTCTCTTTCTAACACTTGCTTGATATGCTATTTGGCAGATAAGAGAGGCTACTCTCTTTGCTTTGGTCTTGGTGTCGGAGCAATTGCTTGAAGTGGAGGTTTGTACCTAATCTTTACAAGCAAATGATATAATGGCTTACTGAGCTTATGACTTGCTTATTTCATATCTTGTATAGAGCTTAGTTAATTTCATCTGGCCGAACTCCTCTCAACTGAGTTCATTAATTATGTTTGCCGAAACAGATTTCTGGGCTCTCTGCCGATTTAGCGAGCATTTTCGAGCAAATTATTGCTGAAGACATGGCAACAGGTAACTTTTAGATTTGGAAGATTCTTTCTGGGCAATTGTCAATAACACACTCATAAATAATTTTAATTCTGCAATGTCTTGGTGACACGTTCCCATATATTGATTGGCATTCACAATGTAAATGTTTTGAAAATGTACTATGAGCAAGTCCTGTATGGCACTTGCAAAATCTTGGTAAGTCTTAATGCCACTACTAATCACCTTGGAATTTCATGCCTATTGTGCAGATGTACATGCATATCCCTTTCTTTATGCTCGAATATTCTCATCAATTGCTAAGTTCTCTTCCGTGGTAACTACCATAATATTTCTATCTACATACTAATTGTTCAGAGGTACAACCTTGCCCTCTGATAATTTCATTTTTCTTCAGATCAGCAATCGAGTAATTGAGCAGTTCCTCTATGCTGCTATTCAGGCAATTGAACAAAGTTGTTGATTGTTTTGATGAATAAATTGATAGGCCCACACCTGTGAAAGTTGGTGCTTGTCGAGCACTTTCCCAGCTCTTATGTGATGCAAATAAAGGAATACCGCAGCCTCACATTGTGGCCCTGTTTTCCTCTCTTACAGATCTCCTTAAGCAAGTAATGTGTCACTGCAGTAATAACATTTTGCTCTTCCTGAAGTAAATCTGTTTTCATTGACGTTACACTGTTCTGTAGGCATATGACGAGACCATGCATCTGGTACTTGAAACACTACAAGCGACTGTGAATGCCAGTATGTATTCATGCATGTTGCCCCAAGAGCATTAGTTTCTGGTTTCTATTCTAAGCATTGTATTTGAGTTCAGCTTCCCCGAACATTTCTTTCTCATTGGCTATCTTCATCGTTAGTTTTTGTTTTGCACTTTTGCTTTTCAGGTCATGATGCGTCATTGACAATTGAGCCCATTGTTTCTCCAATCATCCTTAACACGTGGGCTTTGCACGTTTCGGACCCTTTCATAAGCATTGATGCTCTTGAGGTTTTAGAGGTATATATTGGATATTCATAAGCATTGATGCTCTTGAGGTTCTAGAGGTATATATTGGATATCGTTTGTGCTGTAAGTTAATTAATGTTAGTCGATTAAATCAAAACACAACTCACTAGGGCAATAGGGTTTTAAGGTAACTTAGTTCCAAATATGCTGTTGTGATTTTGGACATTGTACTGAGTTGCAGATTGTTATTATACTGTATATGTTTATCCCTGTTCTTTATTCGTGTAATTCTATCTGTTCCCATTTTTTGTACAGGCCATCAAAAGTGCTCCAGGATGTGTACATCCTCTTGTATCATATTTGATGCATATATGACACTTGTCAGGTACAACAACAACCTGATGGTTTAGTTGCTGGTTCACTGGATCTCGTGACAATGTTGTTAAAGGCAAGTTATTTTCCTATCTGCAGGTGTTCTTTACGAACCGCTTTATTAGAAGGAATCTTTATCGTAATTAATGTGTTTGGTGACCTGTCTTGTGTATGGTAATTACAGAGTGCACCTTGTGAAGTGGTAAAAGCAGTCTATGAAGTTTGTTTTAATCCTGTTGTACTTATAGTCCTTCAAAGTGATGACCATAGTGAAATGCAGGTGGTTCATTATTTGTGTTCCTACTTTTGCTTGCTTATACATAAATGTTGTAGAAGGATGTATAATTAGAGTTAACTTGCTGTTCTTACTTAAACAGAATGGAACCCAGTGCTTAGCTGCTCTAATCTGTGGTGGAAAGAAAGAGCTTCTCACTTGGGGCAGTGATCCTGGATATACAATGAGGAGTTTGCTGGATGTAGCATCAAGGTGGTTGTTCATTGATTTATTATAAATCATCATTCCAATATTTTGAGATTCTGCATCCTATTGAAAACTTTATAGCTAAAAACACTAATGTATTTCTGTCCATCTTAATACCTACTGCTGACTCTGGGTAAATCGTGGTGATTCTGCCAATTGAGTTCGCGAGAAAATATTGTATGAAAATTGTAACTTGCATAAGGCCATATTGATTGTCAATTACCATTTGAAAGATTGCTCAAGTTTTGGGGAAGATTGGTTCCGTTAGATTGACCAAGCGGAATATTTGGATCTTCAAGGTCAGCATCTTGGCCTTTGGAAAAAGAAGCTTTCTCT
>JAOWAN010000005.1:17277783-17297468 GCA_028566635.1 Lobelia cardinalis
ATTGGAGCAACTTTGGCTCTCCAAACTAACTAGTCTGACACTAAGAACAAAGATAGAGAGCCCAATGTGGATGCTCTTAATCCCAAATGGAGTGTGTTTTTTGATAGTTGCAATATTTTAGAATTTACAAATTTAGAGGGGTTTATGAAGTTTGGTATTAACACTATTTCAAAGGGTACTTTGGGCTCAAAAACACCAACTACTACCTGATATTCCACCGTTCATTCAGTCCAAATAAGGCAATTTTTTTTATTCCGATCGTTGGATCTGTTAGTAGGAGGGGATTTTTGTCGAATTTGATAAAGCAGGGCACAACCTGAAAATCTATATAAGTTTAAGGGTTTTGATATAATTTACTCTTTAAATAAAGAAAAAAGAAGAGTCCAAGATTGTCTTTTACTTCTTTCGAGAACAGATATTCCATATATGCCAAACTCCTCCACTTAAAACAATACTCTTACTGGGTCGTTTGATTAGGAGGTATTAACATCGAATAGTATTATTAATAATTTTTTTTAAAAAGTTAATAATTATTTGAAATAATTATTAATTAATAAAGATAAATTTAAATTAAATTTTTATATTTTTATTTATTTTTATAATTAATATCTAGATAACAAATGATATTATTAATAATCTTACTATTAGTGACCTCATTAATAATATTACTTATAATCCTAATCTCATACCCCCTTCCATCCAAAAAAATAAATTTTATTTTACCTTATACGTAATGTAAGAAACTAATTATACATATTTATATTAATTTTTAAATTATATTAAATTATTTATTTTAAATAAATCTTAATATTTTTGAAAGGATAAATAAACTAAAATAAATTATGTTTTTGAAATGAAGGAAGCGCATTTCATTTTCTAGATAAAGTAGATTTTTGAAAAAACAAATTTACAGGGAAATTCAGCCAACTCTAAGGCCAAAAATATGGTATAAATGAATTAATTAATATGATTTATATTTTAATATATACTAAAATTTAAAAAATATTTATTGTGAAATAAATGGAGTATTTTTTTTCTCAAAAAATAATGCTTTAAGAATTTAACCCAAAGAAGGCAAAACATATCCGTAAATGCCATAACCGTATGTATCACCACGATCTCATATAAACTATTAGAACATCGCACTTATTATGGTTGATTTACCCTCCCTCACATTATTTTCTGAATATGGTTATCTTATCGTAAGTAATTGCTTGGTTTATGTTGTTCATATTCAATTCCCTTTTAATTGCAAACTACCCATTTGGAAAATCATTTATGATTTCTTGGTTAAAAATTTAAAAAAGAAACAACCATTTCATTCTTTGAGGTCCCTTTCAATTTGGCTTTGAAATTCAGACCCCAGTAAACCGCGTCTTTTGGTTTGAAGCTTCCTCTTGTAAAATTAGGAGAGAGAGAGAGAGAAACAAGAAATAAGAGAAAATCAAGGTAACGGTTTTTCATGTTTGCATTTTTGTCAAATTGGGTTTTAGTCATTTTCATTTGGGTCTTCTGCATTTTTGTAATAAAGATTTCGTTTTTTTGTTTTCATATGAATGTGGTTTACGTGGATGAATGAATGAAAGGGAAATTGGGAATTTGGGTTGGTTTTCTTGATTAGGATTGTGGGTTTGTTTATGAATTGTGCTTTGGTGATCTTGGTTGATGGATTTTGTTGCATAAGGGTGGCAAGTGACCAACTTTTTGATGATTTTGGTTTTTAAGGTGGCAAAAGGGTTTTATGATTTGGGTCTGGAATCTATCCATATTATGATTCTTTTTTCGTGCATCTGTTTTGGGTTGTAATGAGATTGTTTGGGCAGGTTGCTGGTGAAATTATGCGGCCATTATTGTCGAGGTGAGTTATTTTTTGTGAAATGGGAAACCACTAATGCATATGCTTACGAGATTTTGAAATTTATCTGGCAATGTTGAGAGATTCCATGAACGGAAAGAAACCATGTGAAAAACTTGTTGATTTTTGTCGTTGAAGTTTGCCCATGCTAAGTGATTGTTGTTTAGATGGCACTATCACCATCTCCGTATTCCCAACAACGTTCTGCAGTTCCACCACCTCGGTTGTTGACTCGTTTCTCTTCACCACCGTCTCCTCCACCGGAAGCGAATACCCCTTCTGCTATGGCCAACTCATCCGAGTCACCTTCAGACTCAACAGCCCCTCCGCCATCAACACAACCACCCCCGGCACATCCTGTGGCCTCACCACCTCCCCTTGTTACCCCGTCACCTCCTCCTCCCGAGTCTCCTTCTCCACCTCCAGCAAGTGCCCCCCCTCCAGTTCCTGTTTCACCACCTCCAATACCCAGTCCCACAACCAATTCGCCGCCACCTTTATCACCAAACCCGCCTGTTAATCCCCAGCCTACTCCCACTCCTACTCCATCAGCCGATTCTCTTCCATCACCGTCACCTAATCCACCTTCAGTTTCATCTCCACCACGTATAGACCCTCCCCAAAACTCACCGCCTCCTTCTCAGACACCATCGCAGAATTCACCTCCATCACCATCTTCGCAGCCACCCCAAACTATTACACCGCCAAGCGACTCTCCGCAGCAGGATTCACCTTCTGCACCATCATCAGCGCCACCCACCAATGCAGCCCCACCTTCTACGTTTGACCCTCCTCCGCCATTGGCTCCGGACTCTCAGCCATCCCCAAACTCATCAGCTCGGCCTGTATTTCCGGTGTCCGCACCTCCTCCTTCAGGTTTATCCCCACCATCTCTTGTTCCCCCATCACCTTCTCAAGTTCAAGTTCCACCATCGGGCATTCAAACTGTCAACAATTCAATCCCTAATGCACCATCAGGCAATGGAGGTATTGGTACCGGAACTGCAGTGGCTATTGGTGCAGTTCTAGGCTTCATACTGATTAGTGTAATCGGAGCAGCTGTCTGGTACACCAGGAAGCAAAAGAAAAAGGTCGCCGGCATGCCAACTTCACTGAGCTCCTCCCCAAATACAGGTAATATCTTTAAATAGTACTAATAAACTGATCCTTCTGAATATTTTCTCCTTGTCATCGGGGTTTAGGTGATTGGGTGATCTGAGAATAGATTGAATTTTCCCAACAAGAATACAATATTATTTTTCAGCATGCTTGCAAACTCATACATTAAGAATATTTATTGTGTCCAGATTCTAGCTTACTAAAGGCAAACCGATCTCCGCCCAATGTCGAAAGTCGTACTCCCAGTGAGTATTTATATTCTCCCTCAGAACCTGGTGGATTAGGTAACTCGAGGCCATGGTTTACGTACGAAGCACTGGTGGAGGCTACTGATGGGTTTTCTGCAGAGAATCTATTGGGTGAAGGTGGATTTGGTTCGGTTTACAAAGGCTGCCTACCGGATGGGCAAGAGGTGGCAGTAAAGCAGCTTAAGATAGGTGGGGGGCAGGGAGAACGAGAGTTTAAAGCTGAGGTGGAGATTATTAGTCGTATCCACCATCGCCATTTGGTTTCACTAGCAGGCTACTGCATTTCTGACAATCGAAGGCTGCTCGTCTATGAATTTGTCCCAAACAACACCCTCCACTTCCATCTTCATGGTAGCGTGTTTATCAAATTATTTTAACTTGTTAAGCATTTCTATGGAACATCCGTAAGATTAATGATTCGGAAACGTTTTGTGGTAGACAGTTTGTCCAGTCTAGTATTACTCTTTGTTCCTGCAAGGAATTGCTTGCAGTTTAATGACGGAGAGAATTGGTACCTTGACATTTGCAGGGGCAGATAGGCCAGTTATGACCTGGGAAACACGAGTAAGGGTTGCTGCTGGTGCGGCTCGTGGAATAGCCTATCTACATGAAGATTGTAATTGCCTCAAAATTTTCATTTTCTTTAGTTTGATGAGCATGCCATGTGCTCTTATATGTGCAAATGCCCAACATCCTTTCTCTTTAATGATTTCTTGCTCATTCATTCACTTATTGTGCATTATTAGGTCATCCTCGAATTATTCACCGAGATATTAAGTCAGCAAATATTCTGTTAGATAACAACTTTGTAGCTCGGGTATGTGTAATTTTCACCAACTTCGATTTTGTAAAATGCTCCTTTTCAGGAATTAATTTTTAAAGATTGTTTTTGTCTAAATTATAGGTTTCTGATTTCGGGCTGGCAAAGTTGGCTGTGGATGCAAATTCACATGTAACCACCCGTGTAATGGGAACCTTTGGGTAGATCATCTATCTTTGCCAGTCTTGATACCCACCAAGAAATAACATTTCACTTGTGTGGAACATATATTCACTGCATTCATTCATTCTTGTTCCTAAGAGATCTGACAAAGTTCTACGTGTCAGATACATGGCGCCTGAATATGCGTCGAGTGGCAAGCTGACCGAGAAATCTGATGTTTTCTCCTTTGGGGTTGTGCTTTTGGAGCTGATTACTGGACGCAAACCTGTGGATACGTCACAGCCTTTGGGAGAGGAGAGTCTAGTTGAATGGGTAAGCTCATAACTTTGCGCATGTATTAAATCTCATAATTTTCCCTTTCAAGGAGCGTATGTTTCTGATGTATGATGTTCCATACCTTGTCATATAAATAGTACTATCTTCGACCTTTTATATCTATGCAATCTACCATGGATTTAAGCCACGTGACTAGAAGATAAGATACCAAAGTAATGTGGGGCTGATAGACTAATTGCATACATTGAAGTTACCATGAGAGGCAAAAATGGTGATTATTACATGTGGTGGTTTATGCATTAGAACCCTAAAGAAGGATCCATTGGCAAACCCAAAATGACACGCCATATCCTCTCTCTCTCTGTCTCTGTCTCTGTCTCTGTCTCTCTCTGTCTCTCTCTCTCTCTCTCTCTCTCTCTCTCTCTCTCTGTGTCTCTGTCTCTGTCTCTCTCTCTCTCTCTCTCACCATATCCTCTTGCAGTATAGCAAAAGGCTGCAATCCGATCGTGTTCATGACAAATCGTTAAATGTTGTACAACACATTTGACTTTTGATGATATGCCATGAACTGTGATCAGTTGTATGAGGTTTCAAGAATTATGTTAGGCAAATCCTTCCAAGCCTTATCAAGACTCAAATCCTTCCAGCCATCTGATTAGTCTGAATTTTCTCCAGCAAGTTAATTACTAATGATATGACATCAAAAGCAACCGTATAGAGGAAATCTTTTTTATTTAACTTAATAGTTCTTTATGATTATGGGTTCTTTCTGCGAATGGTGTTGCTAATTTCCAAACTTCTGCATCTAGCATCCATCATTTCTGAAGTCACCCTGGTCATATTCCGAAAGATGCTGATTAATAGTTTTATCCACTGCAAACATATACTTTCTCTAGCTTGGTACCATCCATACTTGAAAAAGATCTAATATAGAAGATAACAACTGCAATTCGTTTATGACGCCGAAGATGTTTCTAAAAGGAAACAGATCCCTGAAAGGATTGTTGTCATGCTCTGCTGTAAAACACTATACATCGGTCGTATAACTAAACATTCTACTGAAATTATAGTTAGATTACTCCTGACATGGCTTATACATAAATATCTTATTGGCTTTAAGTTGGTAGTGCATCATCATCCATTACAGGTACTCATTACTTGGTTTCAGGATTGGGGTGTTTGTAGTCAACATTAGTAACATGTTTCATAGAGTTGTTTCCTTACCAAAGTTATCTTTTCAGGCTCGGCCTCAGCTTAGCCATTCACTTGCCACCGAGCAATTTGAAGATTTGGTTGATCCGAGGCTCGAGAATAACTATGTTAACAGTGAGATGTTTAGAGTGATTGAGGCCGCTGCTGCTTGTGTGCGACATTCAGCTACAAAAAGACCAAGCATGGGACAGGTACCTTTTTTGGGCTCTGTTTTTTTTCACCGAAAGTGTTTCTGGAAAACATCTGAATATTTCATCGTTTAGTAATCAGTAGTTGCAAGATGTGTCATCTGTTGAATATTTGACAAAGCAAAAAGCAAAATTACTCGAGAGGGAAAGAGAATAAACTCAAACAGCAGATATTTCTTCTTATTCAGTCCAGCATTCTTGTTAGGAGAGTGACTTACAAATTTGAACTTCCCAAATTGTTTTTCATAAAACAAAAAAGTATTTTTTGTTTTAAAGAAGAGCCTACTCTCGCTTTCACTTTTGTCTAAACCGTAAAATAAAAAAAGATCTATTTGTGTTTGGTTGTTTCAACGTAAACGAGTGGCCTAAGCCTTTTTTGGTGCGTTAACTGTACTAGCAGATTTTCCGTTGAAAATGATCTCCATGAGAATCACTGCCTGAACTCAATGTCCATGAGTTTTTTTTCTGTGAAACAGACAGATCATTGGTTCTCTTTTTTTCTTCTTACTTTTGCCTACAACACACTGCATATGATACAAGGCTTTCTAGAGACCTTAATTTTTGGCTTCGGTTTCTCAGGTTGTAAGAGCTTTCGAGAGTTTGATTACGGCAGATCTAAGCAATGGGATGCGAGTGGGAGAGAGTGCAATATATGATTCTGCAGAACAATCTGCAGAGATTAGGCTGTTTCAGCGGATGGCATTCGGTACCCAAGATTACAGCACGGACTTTTTCAGTCACGGTAGCTGGCATAGTTAAGAGGGATAAGGTAATTTGGAGACCACAATCAAGAGGGTTTGCCAAAGCAAACTGGGCTGCTGGTGATTTAAATGCAGAGATGACCTGATGCAGCTGAAGGTACCTAATCGTCGTCTCAAATCTGATGATTACGACTGAGACAGAGATGGAACATGGAACATGGAAGCTGAAACCCTAGAATAGATTGTGTAAGTAGGTTCAATTTTTGGCTCATATATATTCAAGCATTCTTTTTGGCCGGAAAAATGTTGTTCCTGTAAGTAAACAGATGCCACTGTTTACGATTGATTCTTTTGTTATCAATGATGCTTAAACTAGTCTTCTTGAAACAGTTCTCTTCCATTTGTACAATAATTCTCTAAACAATGTACCTAGGGCTCGACCCTTCTTGACCACCTGACTGACCTTTGAGAACACATGGAAACTTTCATAGGATGGGGAATGCACTTGATATGTATGGAGAAATTATTTGGGTAGTAACGAATTCGTTGATTTGTATGTGCTAGCTGTCAGTTGTTATCAAATATGCCCAAAAGAGTAATCAGGCATATGACTGAAACCCCCATGCACCTCTTTCCAGGCTGCTGAGCAAATGTTGTGTGTGCAGTCTTGGTTTTGCAAAGGTTATGTGCAAGTCTTATACTATCATCCTAATGCTTGTTAGCAAAGGATATGTTCAAGTCTCCCTGTAGAAAAAATAAGTTTGTGGATGCTCAATATTGAATAGTAGCTAAAAAAATTGGACCCATACTATTAAAAAAAAAAAAAAAACTTTTGTATCCACAAATTATTTTCTAAAACTGTGTAGTTAATAGGAAGTAGGAACTCTTATTATAGGATAGAGGGAGTTTTTTTTTTTTTTTTTTTCTTTTTTTTGGCAAATCACTGAGAAAGAGAAGTGTTAATGATTCTTGAAGAGGCAATCCTTTGATGTCAATCAAAAGGTTTGAAGGTGTGAAAACATCTTTCAAGGTATCAATGAAGTGTAGAATGAAAGCAATCTATATAATGACAGCATATACCTTAACATCCACAACTTCAATTTAGTCCACGAATTAAACTTATTAAAAAAAAAATTAATACAACAATCCTGACACACAGTGTACTACATTTGCAAGTCAAGGCTCATTAACTATCATCTAGCTTAGAAATTGTTAATTCTATTGCTTCACCACTTCAATAAGACCCTTGCAAAGAGGAGAAGGAACTTATTCCTTCACAAGGAATGGCTTCCATTTACACACAACCTTCTGCTACTTCATCATCATCATCATCATCATCCATATCTTTCTCTCTTCTCCTCCTCCTACACCACTCACAGCCATGGAAGATTGGAACATGCTTGCAGCAGATTGTATTGTAATCTCTTGCTGCTGCCAATGTCTTATCCTACAACTTCTTGTATTCATATTGTTCAAACTCCCCGGCAGACTAATCCGGAAGGCGAAACAATATGTAAAGACTAGATTCAGGGATCGAAAGCTTGCAGGGAGAAGAAAAATGAGCCGATATGCAGAGGAATTCATGAAGAGCCATACTAGTCGACGACGGTGGATTATTGGAGGCGAAGAAGAAAGCTATGATGATGAGTTAATTCATGGTCGCGGCGGAGGATGTTGTTTGGAGGAAGTTGAGAATGTTCTGGAAGATTTGTGTCAAAAGGGTGAGTTTGGATTTGGGAGTTTTTGGCAGGGAGAGGACTCAGATCAAAAGTTTCCTGATGTTTGTTTCAGAAACTATGATTTGATTGAAATTGTTGGCTCTTATAGATATAGATAGGTAGAAGTGCATTAAGAGGTGATGGATTTTACCATCTTCAAGACCCCTTTTGGAAATGTTATATGTGATGCAATATGTCTTACAATTGCCAAAGTTATGTTCAATCAGCAGGTAAGATGGGCACCCAACAAAATAAAATTGACTTCAGCATTATATAGAACTGTATAATGTGGATTGCATTTACCTATCTTGATTCACTAAAAAATTAAAAAAAAAAAAAAAAAACTGCAATAGCAGCTAGACCTCTCTTTTGGATATAACTAAAAATACCCTTTTTTTATTTTATCCCTCGCCTCTAATTTGAGAGAAATTCAAAAAATTTAAGAGCGCCATTATAACGCCATATTGCTATATCGGTTATAAAAGACTATCGATTTTTAAAAATTTATACATAGATGAATTGATGCTAGATGAATCGTAAGGACAGATACCAGACCACATTTTCCTATCCAAATGTGGGATGTTACAACCATGTTCAGTTCTCAAAATCTGATGAGAGCCTAGGATTTTGGTTGCGTTAGGAGCGCCCAATGTACATATATGTTATAAATTATGCACATATATGTGTTATAAAATATACATAATTATACCATTAATGTTCATAATTATTATGTGTATTTTATAATACATATATGTGCATAGTTTATAATATATATGTGCATTGGCGCTCTTAACACAACCGAGAACCTAGGCTATCGGTATACCAACTGTGTTCAGTAATGCTTTGCCAACATGTGGTGCACAAAGCACATCTAAAATGTAACAACTAACAACCTGTGCAAGAGGGTGCAAGGCAACATGTTTTGCGATTAAAATTTATATATATAAAAATAATTTTCAATAATTAACTATGTTTGCAGGTACATAATCACCTCTCGTATTTTCCACCGACCCAATTTATTAAAATGTCTACCCTTTTATTTATTTTTGTTTTTCTTTCCCGTTCAATAATTGACATCAAGAAAATGTCAGAACCTCAAGAAAAATCAACCCCCCAAGAATAGGTCCTTCAAATTTCATTTATTATTTCTTTCTCCCCCACAACTTGTCAAATACAAAGACACATTTCTACACATTCAAGTTCTCTTTCCTCCAGCACACGCTTTCATTTCTCCATCATTCAAAACTTGGAAAGTACACCCCCCCCCCCCCCCAAAAAAAAAAAAATATCAACTTTCAAAAAGAAAAAAGACCCACAATTAGTTACCAAAAAAGAAAAATAAAAAGAATTATTTTCTTTATCATTCTTCTTTTGGTCTTTCTTCTCAAACATCCATCACCTCCTCCCCCCCCCCTCTCTCTCTCTCTCTCTCTCATCCTGATCGATCTATTATCTATTATATTGGTCAATGATGGCTCAGCTCCATTCCGATCAGCTAAAGCAATTGAAGGACATCTTCTCCCGCTTCGACATGGATTCCGATGGCAGCCTCACCCACCTAGAGCTCGCCGCCCTCCTCCGCTCCATCGGCCTCAAGCCCCGGGGGGACGAAATCCACATCTTGTTATCGAGCATGGACGCAAACGGCAATGGCTCCGTCGAATTCGAGGAGTTGGCGAACGCGATATTGCCCGACATGAGCGAGGAGGTATTGATCAACCAAGACCAACTCATGGAGGTTTTTCGCGCGTTTGATCGCGACGGCAACGGCTACATCACCGCAGCCGAGCTAGCGGGCCAAATGTCCAAAATGGGACATCCCCTAACGTACCAAGAGCTAACGGACATGATGCGCGACGCTGACACCAACGGCGACGGGGTCCTAAGCTTCAACGAATTTACGACGATCTTAGGAAAGTCCGCTGTCGAGTTCCTCGGCCTGACCGTGGCCTAATGCTACGTACATTGTAAAAAATTTAACGTACGATATGGTACGATATCATTTTTTTCATCCAATGTGACATTGTGATCCTAATTAAGATCATTGACGATGAAATAATATTATTATTTTCATTTCAAACTGATCAGTGACATAATTTATTCATGATATATAAGTATATTGTGACCTTCATCTCGAGAGAATATGTTCACGGTTACTACGAGTAAATTGTGGCATTCATTTTTTGGGACACAGGAAATAATTAATTGTCCGTTTGGTCGGATGGTTTTTGAAATTTTTTTTATTTTTGATTTTGTTGTCTGATTTTTAGTTTTGTAAGAATGTTACAATTCTGCCCTAAAAAATTACATAAAAATGATGGAGAAAGAAAAAAAAAAGAGTATTAATTGTGATTTAATATGATGTTTGATAGTATATGAAAGTGAAATAAAAATTTATAAAAAGAGTAAATGAGAAAGAGGAAAAAATATTTTTAAAATTAACATAATAAACGCTTTTTAGAGTTTTTCCTTCAAACAAGGTAGAAAAAAGCCCAGGGCCAAACGGACCCTAATTTTTTTTTTTCTGTTGTTAATCGAGGCCATCCAAGATTTACTGAGTTGCACTGCGAAGACGAAGACCGTTAGTGGGTCGTCGTTATATAATGATGGTGGAGTTGTTAAAGGTCAATTAATTTGCCCTCTTCTTGTACGTACCTTTCCACCATGTTTTTTTTTTTTTCCTCTTGACGTTACCTATTCTCCTTTTATCTTGTTCAAGTGTACTATAATACTCCCTCCGTTTCAGAATAAATAATTTATTTGATAGAAAAAAGAATTGTTTTAAAATAGTCGGCCTTTTAGAATTTTAAAACTTTTTTTTTACCTTTATTTTGCTAAACTGTCTTCATATTCTCTCAATTACTCATGATCATTTATTGCATTTATTTGTTTCATCATCAATAAAAAAGACTATTTAATAAAAGTAAATATGTTAATATATATTATTTTTTTACTATGTGTGTACAAATTTAAAAGTTCATATATTATGAAACGAAGAAAATATTAAATAATAAATGAAAAGAATTAAATATTAAAAAAATCAAAATGACGGAGTAAGAGATTTGAAGCTTCCCACGTACAATAATGTTGCTTAATTTAATAGAGCAGTTGAGAATCATTAATTACATCTATTTATATTTATTTATTACGGAGTAATTATTTTCCATTTTCCTTATTTGAAAAAAATAATAATAATCCATGCAACTGCAGGATTGTGGTGTCTCCTTGACTATTGATTAATGATCACCCCATGTTCTTACCTACATTAGTATAAATATAGTTGCATGATTGGAATGGTTATGGTAGTTTAATGTGTACATTCCTTCGTTATTTTAGTACCCGCTATTAATTACAAATTCTAATGAGCGCGCTCGAGCGCTCGTCAGATTATCTGGCTAGTAATCGAGTGGCTGAGATTTAGATTTCTACTGCTCTCTCCGTTTCATTTTACTTGTTCTGAACGCGATGTTTTATTTGCTCTGAACGCGATACTTTCATATCATTATCATTGACAATTAAAATAATACGAAAGGAGTATATAATTAAAAAAAAAAAATTTGGATCTTGTGTCATCGATAATGTTTTATTTCCTACAATTTAGCATATTTGTCATTTTTTTTTTTAAATTATATAACAAGAGATGAAATATTATTTTGAAACAAAAAAATCAAATTCTCATAAAAGAAACTAAATAAGTCCATGATGAACGATGAACCTTTTTAATCCTATACATAATTTCCATAATTATAAACAAAACTTTTCAGGTCTGTACGTGAATCTCAGAAATTATACAAGATATATGTAACAAAAGAATACTAATATTGTAGCCAAAAGGTGGCTACCATTCAAAATTTACAAGCTTTTGAGGGGCTTATTCTGAGCGCATCCAACGTAAGGTACAACATATCTGAATCGCGGCTTCTGGCTTCTGTACAGACCCTCATCAACTTGCAACTTCCCCGGACATCTCCGATCCTCGACGTAATAATGTACAACAGTGTAGGGTAAGTGTACAACTACTACCATTATCTACGGCTAAGATCCATATGCTTGTTATTATGTCTTGCCAACGAGCGTGCTGTAAGTCCAACGGTTGTATGTCTGATGGATCTCTGCCTCACCACGTTGCAGTACTCGGGATCCTCGGTGTGCCCCTCGTACCTTAGCCACTGGATCATCCCGTGGTACATGGGGAAGAATCGCATTTGAATTGACTTGTAGGAATAGTATGGTACCAGTGAAGCAATGACGACAAAGAGTGTCACTAGCCAGTATGAAGGAGCCGGGGCTAGGGTTTCAACAAATACTTGGTAAGCATCAGTGGAAAACGAGGTTGGCATGGCTCCATAAGCTAAGAGGAAGATGTACCATAGGATAATTCCACCCCAAATGAAGACATGCTGGATTAAGGTGAAATAAGTAATAGCAAGGGCCATCTGGCAGTTAACCGCCCAAACAATGCACGTGTAGATTGTGGCACCGATAACGTCCGACCCGGCTGTCTTTCCATTTTTGCGATAAGGCCCATCTATGGCGCTTATGCAGAGGAAGAAGATGATGATGCCAGTGCAAAGTCCATTGACCATCCAGCCAATTATACGACGCCATCTAAAGAGAAGATCTTGAATTCCTTCTTGGTACAATAAAGGGAACTGCAACGTGAAAGAGAAAGGATTATGAGAAACACTCTAACAAGTGACATTAAGCAAAACATTGAGTACCCGGTTGACATCTAAGAGAAAAAAAAATATACCTTGAGACAATACCGTGCAGACACATCCTGGTCAAAGACCCCCAAAGCAATCACGGGAAGTGATGTGAAGAAGACATTGTAAAGGGACAAGTACCAATCATTGTATGCAGGTTGTGCAGAGAATGATGTATATGCCTCGTATAAGAACACAGTGGTACCAAATACGATATTCTTATAGAAAAAGTAGCAAATCTGCAAATATAAGCAAGAAAGATGTCAGTTGACGAGGACTTGAGAAAGATAGTTTAGACAAATACGTACACTCAGTTCCACAGTTTTAGGTACATTACCATTGACGAGATCCTTCTGTAACACCAATGTCCATGCACCAAGAGCAAGCGTTCCAAGAATCGGAACTGAGCAATTGCAATATCACTAGACATGACCGCCTGCATTCCTTCAACACCACTAATTCCAATCCCGATATCAGCTTCTTGAAGCATCCCGACATCATTTGCTCCATCACCAATTGCTAACGTAGTCTTCCCGGTTCCCTCTTTAACAAGTCGGGTAACTAGGGCTTTCTGTTTTGGTGAGGAACGGCAACAAATAACAGATCCACAGCCTACTGCAACTTCTAAAAACAGATTCTTGATGTCATCTTCCAGAGCATATGCAAGTGATTTTCCGTCAATGATCAGAGCAAATGCCTCGGAGCGTGATGCTTCAATTTCAGCTTTCCCTGCTGATATCTGTTGGAGGACACTTTGTTTTGAAGCCTATAAAGATAAAATGCAGACATACAATCAGTATCATGAATAATGAGACCAACCTAACATCCTTAACTTTTAATGGAAGAAAATTCAATAAAATTACCTTGGCAATGGCATCTTTGTCTTCTGATTTTTCCAACGCTAAAATTTCTGGCGCATCCAATGTTATAATTAGCTGCTTCATGCCTTGTCTAAGCAGACTACAAGCGAAACTGCAAAATTTTGAATTTGAGTCAGTATAATAGATACATCAAAAAACGTCTCACTAGTCCAAATTTTGGGGATCTGCAGAATTTTAAAGACTAAAATTTAGGAAAAAGATGAATTAAAAAGGCATACCCAATATTAATTGCTGTTTCCATCTTATCTCCAGTTAAAACCCACAATTTTATTCCTGCTTGAGCAAGTTTATCAATGCACTCTGGAACCCCTTGTTGCAGTTTGTCCTCGACAGCTGTGGCGCCAAGTAGGATAAGATCCTTTTCAATCATCTGTGCAACCTCGTCCATCAAATCATCCCGGTCTGCACTAACCGAGTTCTTGGCTTCTGCAAATTTCTCACTGAACTTTTTAAATTCTTCCTCGTTGAGTTCGCGATAAGCAAGTATCAATGTCCTCAGCCCTGCATCAGCATACTCATTCACATGTTCCATGGTTTGTTTTTCAAATTCCCTCCCACTTTTAGCAAGCCTCTCAAACATGACACTGCAAGAAAACCAAGAATGGGAAAAGAGAGGTAAGTTTAATCATCAGCGAAACAACAGAATACGTAAATAAAGAAGTACTCATTCTTAAGATCACGTACTTGTCAGCTCCTTTGCTAAGTAGCAATATCTTTCCCTGTTCATCTCTCACCACCACAGACATTCTCTTTCTTGTGCTATTAAACTCTAGAACATTCAAAAGCTGATATGATCTGCAAAAATAGAAGTTATCATGTTAGAAATGAGTGAGCGTAAGGAGTAGAAGAACAATCATTGACTAAAGCATTATTCAGTACGAACCTTTCAACTTTCTTTCCTGATGCAGGATCCAACTCCGTGAACGAGACAGTTGTTTGTGTTCTTTTGTAGAATTCAAAGCCAATTTCTCTAGCTGCAATCACAAAAGCTGCCTCGTCAGGGGACTCTGCTTCATATGTAACCTTTCCGGTAACCTCGTCCACGTCGGGTATGGCTGTATGACAGATAGCCAATAACCGAAAGAATTTTTGTATAACATCTGACCGTGGCTCATCAACCCAATTCCCATTCATGATCCTTTCATCTTCAAAATTGAACCCTTTGACAAGCGGTTTTGAATGATTATCGGATGAATCTTCGGCAACGTCCTTCATCTTGCCATTTATCAATAATGGAGAACCATTTTTTTTTGCCAAAGCCCTCTCGACTTCAGTGATACCACGCCCATAAGCTTTCCCGGCCACAGAGCACTTGATGAACTCCATCGAGTTGCAAGTCAACGTTCCAGTTTTGTCTGATAGGATCGTGTCGATTTGACCAAGTTCCTCGGTCAAATTTGAAGTACGAGCATGAGCCGGCTTGTCGGTTTCCTCATAGTACATATGAATGTCATTATTGATGAAGATGGTTTGAAGCACTTTCACAATTTCTATGGACACATACAAAGATATTGGGATCAGGTAGCTATACAACATCACAGCTGTCAGGAAGTGATAAATTGCAGCCATCGGAGCCCTTTTGGGATCGAAGAATATTTCAGCACTATCCGGTCTTAGATACCACCTCTTCATTCTGTCACCATCTAGGTCATTGTTAGTCACAATTCCAAAGTAAACTGATCCAACAAAAGAAAACAGAAACAAGACGATGAACAAGAAATAGATAATTCTATCCATTTTCCTCTCGATTTTGCTCCTCTTTGAAGGGGGATCAGTTGAGTTTTGAATAACCTTTGTATCATGACCGGTGAAGATAACAGCCCCATAAATGTAATCTGTGTTTCGAAGCTTTGAATCTCTGAGGAGAAGTTGTTGTGGCGAAAGGGGATGTTGTTGTTCCTCATACTCCATGGTCCCAACAAAAGTGTACAAATTTGCATTTGGGTCCTCGCACTTCACAACAGCCTTGAATTCACTAAAATCCAAGTCTTCATGCAAGGCCGAAGTTGCATCCAGTGCTTGTTTAAGTTTCAAATTTGTTTCCCCGTCCAAGTTCATGGTCTCAACATAGCATACTGCATCCTCATAGCTGGAGTAAAGCAAGATAAGGTCTGCTGGAAAGAATTCATCCTTCTCTACCTTCACTATATCCCCAACTCTTAGTTTCTTCCATTCGCTAGATTCAAATACTCCATCACCGCGGTGTATCTTTACCTTTCTATTATTCATCTCTGTGTCCTGAAAAGTTCCAACAGATTATATATTAGCATTTGAAACCAACAATTAACTCTCGGGATTATACTCATGCGGCAGACAAAGGCAATATAGGGCATAATATCACAAATGAAGTTCTTTGATCATTAAATCGCATATCTCTAACTTGCAGTAATTGCTAGAAAAGCTTAACAACATCATTCTCCAACCCTCACTTTGGACAAAACTGTTTGAGGCCACTGCAGATAACCCATTTAATTCAAAAGTTTAAACCAAAAAAAGAAAAGTCATTTAAAAAAATCAAAACACGTTCTTTTTCCAACAAATATTAGTGTCCATAATCAACATCCACAAAACTTCCTCATCAATAACCATTTCAATTTCTGGCAATAAGAAAGAAAAGAAAAGATAAAGATAAAGAAGAAAACTACCCAACATAACAAGGACATATTCAAAGCAACTCATACTTTACTTTTCAAAAAGGCATGAAATTATTTGAAAGAACTATCAGAAACCAATTCAGCAGTCAATAATCTAAACTTCGTTCATAACCATAATACTTAATTACAACCAAAGGCATGATTTTGATTTTGTTTTTAAGAAGCTGTCAAAAATCATTCAGAATGAAGAAGGGTTACCTGTTGTTGTCTCCTCCAGTCTTCAATACCCTCTTTAACCATTGTAGCTCCAATCACAATAATAAGGGGAATAACAGCACTGACAGCTGAATAAGGAGCCAGGGCTGTGAAGGCCAAAATACCAGTCACAAGGAAATAGAAATTGGCAACTCTTCTAAACTGCTCAAACAAAGATTTAGGCAAGAAGGTCAAAGGGGTATACTTGGTTGAACTAACATAATTGTCAGTGTAATTGTTCAGCTCAGACTCAAAGCTCCCAGCATCATTGATATAAGCCACTCTTGAGAAGCCAGGTCCCCCTATTTGTGAATGATCTCCTTTGAAACTCTGTCTCCCACATTTAAATGCATAGATCTTGCCAAAATGCAACTTCTTCCTCCTCCCACCTCCACTCTTCATCTTCTCTCTCTCTCTCTCTCTCTCTCTCTCTCTCTCTCTCTCTCTCTCTCTCTCTTACTAGTAAATGATTTTGCTTCAACACTGCAAACCACTAGAATTTTCCAAAAACTCTCAAATCGTTGGTCTTCCCAAGGCCCAAATTCTCACTGCCAAATGCAGTTTGGTTCAATAAAATAACCACTTCGAACAAATACCCAGAGCCACAAAACCCCTCAAGAATCAAAATCCCTGCTTTCCACACCCTCCAAACACTAAATTAATACAGAAACGCTTCAAGGTAAAGTCAAAAGCTCAAAAGCCCAGAACAAAATGAGAGCTCCCAAAACAGAAGTTGGAGAACTTCACCAGAGAAGAACAAAAGTTGTATACACACAAAAGGGTGTTTTAAAGAATATGAATGAACAAATAAAGAACCAAAGTACAACCTGTAAATCAGCTGGTACAAATGTTATAAATCCGAAAAAAAGCTACGATCTTTTTAAAACCCAGATGGAGAAAAGTTTCATACAGCTTCCTAATTCAGGCAATGTGTTTATATATGTCTAGGAGAAGGTTTTGTTAAGGTATAGAACATGTCAAGAGGGTGGGACTGACAAGGTTCCGAGATTTGATTTTTCTTATTACCACAGCCCCAAAGGTTTGAATGTTGACTTGGATCTCTCTTTCTCTCCATCGTTGTTTTGACATTAACTACAACAAGAAGAAGAACAAAATGGTGGGGTTTTGGTTAATTAATCAACGCGCAAGAAAAGAAACTTTCAAAATTAGGGGAAATACACAATATACAATCCCGAGTAGTACTAAAAATCATATTTTGAAGAGTCAATAAAGTGGAATAAAGAAAGAATTATTTGTGAAATTTGGAAAATTCGTGGAAAAGGAGGAGAGGAAAATTGGAAGGCTCAAGGAGATAAAATATGGTAAAAGTTCTTTGAATATTAAAATATAAATGGAAAGGAAATATATAAAATTCCCCGGGAAATATTCAAAGAATTTTACCCACTGGGAAAAATGGGGGATTTGTGTTCTTACATCGCAGGAAGCTTCAAAGAAACAAAAGCATATCCCTATTTAAATATAAACCGGTGAGTACCTACATTAATGAAAATGTGTTTTTATTTTTAATTACATGGTGGAGCTTATTCTATATTTCTATAAATAATTAATGAATCAAAAAAGATGGATTATGATCTAGGGAATTGGGGTGGATTCATCATTGTTCTGAATAAATTGATTGATCTCAATTTTTTTTTTTTAACATGTCAATTTGAGATTAGGGTCGAGAAAAAAAAGTGTAAAATCGAATTAATCGATATTTCAAATCAATCAAATCGATCGAAAAAATAAATCAAGCAGGTGTATTGATTTTGTCTCGATATTTAATTTTATTATAATTGAGGATGATGAATTGATCTGATTTAACTGCAATTGTACACTTTTCAAATCAAAACGAAATGTTAAAAGATGGATTATGATTTATGGAATGGGGTAGATTAATCATTTCTCTGGAAAGAGTTGATGATCTTAATTTTTTTATTTTTTTTTAATGTCAAGTGAGATTGTGGGCAAAAAAAAAAAAAAAATGATCTTTTCTTATGCTTTAATTTGGAAAGAAATATTATCTGCTCAGGCAATGAAAGATTATGTTTAATTAATGAACTCAGTTGTATTTACCAAACAAACTTATAAGTAAATGAGATAAACAAGTTCAATATACTACTTCATAGATTCAAGAGTTCTTTTTTTTTTTTTTTTTGGTAAGTGTCCAAAGATTGCATTAATCAACCAACCAAATACAAAAATCAATGGGGCATGCATACCCATGCTATTACAACTTGTACCATTTAAATATGGGAGGAGCTAATATCTCCACAAGTTATACAAAATTAACAATGTTCCCATTTTTATTTTCTCAAAATATTCTCACTTTTTAATTTTTAATATTTATTTAGAAAGGTAAAAATATCAAAACCTTGTATAAAAAAATGAGTTTGATAATTAATTATTATCTCAATCACTGCCTTAATTAATATTTCAATCATTACAAATGTATTTTTTACATGCATTAAATAGAAGCAAATTTTTTTATACACAATTTTAATATTTTTACTCATCCAAATAAATATTAAAAATTAAAAAATAAAAACATTTTAAAAAAATAAAAATGAAGATATTATTAAATTCCTACAACTAGTGGGGATATCTCTCATCTATACCCCACAATTTACAAACCACCGAGTTATCATGTACTTCTCCCATTTTATTTTAAATATCTAAAAATTATATATATTACAACATATGCCATTATAAATATTTAAAGTGAAATAGATAGAATACTTATTTAATTTAAAAAATTATACAGTCACACATGCAATAATCAAAATTTTAAGAGTTAGGATCAGATCACGAATCTCACATATCATTACATTTAAATATCACTACATCTTATATATCACATATATTTCAAATATTACATCCAAATATCATCAAATATCATATATCAATATCATACACTTTCCATATATTATCCTTACACCTATACACTCTCACAAATCAAATCAAACCTTTCACATCATATTCTCTCTAC
>JAOWAN010000005.1:17318997-17331151 GCA_028566635.1 Lobelia cardinalis
AGAAGCAAAAATATTAGGATT
Source organism: Lobelia cardinalis (assembly GCA_028566635.1). Taxonomy (NCBI): domain Eukaryota; kingdom Viridiplantae; phylum Streptophyta; class Magnoliopsida; order Asterales; family Campanulaceae; genus Lobelia; species Lobelia cardinalis. The sequence continues at coordinate 17,319,019 of JAOWAN010000005.1, forward strand.
TCTAAATAATGAAAAACAGTTATTCCCAAACTCAAAACAGAATCCAAACTTGTCTAATTTTGAAACAAAATCAAATTTTTAGAAATTGTTTGGAAATAAAGTGATAAAAAATTTAAATAAAAATTATTATTTAAAATGATCGATAGGTCCCAATAGCTTGAACTGGAGGCTTGTTCCAATTTTTCATAAGTAAATAGTTTTTATTTGAACTTGTAGTTTGGGTCATAAGACATTCCTGCAAAGAATTTAAAACATGAACGGTAGCACCGAATACAATCCACCAAGTATTGGGTAAGACAACAATCACATTCGATTAGAAAAAACTTGTGAACACCAAGTACTCACCCTTCTTTTCGAACCATTTACGACGTTTGTCGCAATCCTTCTGAAAGTGTCCATGCTTTCCACATAATTGGCATTTAACTTCATTGCCTTTCTTCTTAAAACTTGATTTAGATTTCTCATTTATTTTGGGTGGTGCACAATTCTTGCCATTTTCAGACAAATTCCCAAATTTCTTTGATGCCCCTTGAGTTGCAATATGAGCATGAGATGAACTTGCTCCATGCTCCTTCAGCCTAGCCTCCCCTTGTACCAACATATTACTCAAATCATTAACAGACCACTTGTCCTTAATAGTGTTGTAATGAATTTGAAATGACCCATATTGAGGAGGTAAGGAAGTAAGAATAAATTGAACAAGAAAAGCATCATCCACCGGTAATCCCAACTTCCCTAGCTTTGAAGCAATTTCATTCATGTCCATCACATGTTCGTAAATGATTCGAGAACCATCATAACGCATGCTCATAAGATCCTTCATCAACTTTCCTGCAAGAGACTTATCTGCAGTTTTGAAGCGATACTCTACATTTTTCATGTACTCCTTAGCGAGATCAGTTGTTGGAAGGCTTGCCTTTATGTTATTGGCAACCGACATTCTAATGAACTGTAAACTCAGTCTGTTAGACATTTCCCAAGCATTATGGGTTGTAATGTCAGCTAAACTACTTTTAACAGTGAGTTCAGCTGGCTTATCTTTCAACAGTGCTAAATCCAAGTCCATTACTCATAGGGTGAACTCAACTTTCTCTTTCCATTCATGGAAGTTGGTTCCATTAAGTAGGGAAACATTTGAAGTTTGTAAACTATTAGGATAAAATACTACAATTATAGAACAAATTTAATAAGAAAACAAAGCTCACATATGCGCATTAAATGCTAACACAATATCTAATTTGAAAATCTTGTATCACAAAATTATGAACAACTCCTTTGGGTAATTGTTCATTCGATTCTAATCAACATGCTTATATATTCATATCCTAGTTTGAGCAAATGAATCATGATAAATTAGCGATACCTTTGGGTAATCAACACTAATTTAAATAACTTACTCCATTAGTGTTTATTAGATCACAAAAGACTATTTTCTTTGGGAATCTAGATTCTTTATGACAAACAAACCATATAGATTCATAAATATATCTCACCCAAAATAAACATGGTGATTAATTGGTTGAACATATTTTCATATCCATTAGTTCATAGACTCTTCTTATTTTACCCCACTTTGGTGATTGTAAAATAAACATAATACAATAATTGACATATACTTTTAATTTTTTTTTAAAATAAAAATAAAAATAAAATTGCATCCATTAATTATAAACACTTCTTATTTTACCCCACTTTGATGGTTGCAAAATAAACATAATATAATTATGAATGCAAATTTCAATTTAATATATTTAATTAATACGAAATGATAGAATACAAATTATCAGATTTCTTTATATGCAGAGATTTATAATTCCGCTTAATCTGACAAGCAATATTATTATAATTCAAGAAAACATACCATGCATCAATTTCAAGGATCATTGGCCACGGAAGTAAAATATAAATAAGAGAAGCTTTACTCTATCATATGCACAAGTCTATGATGCATAAAAACATTAATGAGTCTTTTATCATGCAGTCTTGTGACATGCTAATTAGAAGTAGGTTATATATTAATTAAATATATGAACAGAATTTACCGAATGGAATTGGAAAAACAAATCAAAAGGAAACAAATTGATCGCGCCGAAATCTGATCCAAAGGCTGCCTGACTTATGCCCGACTTTATCAATTATTATATGGAGTGCCTAGGTACTATTTATTTATGAAGTGCCTTAATGCACATAAACGTTATAAAATATGCACATAACATAATTACAATACACATAATATAATTAATAATGCACATAAAAATAATATATGTATAATTTATAACTGTTATGTGCATTATGACACTTCTAACACAGAGTGCCTAGACATTCCATAAAATTTTCACGACTTTATGAGACCCAGCAATCACTTTCAATACCCATCAATTAATTACTTAACAAGTAAGGAAAACCAAACCGGCCCATAAATTATCTTTCTTTCATTGATTTGAAGATTATAAAATTTACATAATCACGTGATATTGAATTAAAATATCATCATAAAAGATTATGATTTCAATCATACGAAAATACGTGAGTTCTAAATATTAGCTCTGATTCCAATTGTAAGATAATTCATAATTCATATATTCAAGAACATAATTGAATATAAACAACATAAGATCTTGAACAACATGTATTTCACGTAGTAAACCATAATCATGATTGGATCGAAAACTTACCTTGATGATCCATAGCGGAAGCGATTATGGAAGAAGAAGACTCCCTGGATTCGTTTCTCTCTCTTTCCCCTCGTTTATGTGTTTTCTGTAACGTGTGGAGGCTGATGGGACCTCACATCTATTTATAGGGAAGAGCGAGGACAAACCCTAGCTGTGTAAATTATTCTTAATGCCCTTTCCATCAAAGAGGCTTATTTGTAGGGTAACGTGTCTAATTAACCGAGACGTCCTATTCCTGTTAGGAATCTAATTATATTTTCCAATTTCGTCACGTGTCTCACATGTGAGACATAAAACTTTTACAGTAAGAACCACAGTCATTTAGAATGTGAGTTTGTAAAATTGTGATTCTCCGACAATTCATGTCACTCCTAATATGAAACTCAAGCGTTGGTCTACTAATAAAATTGCATCATGCTTAACATGAATGTGCAATATTCACTCATTTTCCATTCCTTCGTAGGATCAATAATATAAGGAAATCAATTACATTGGATAGGAAAAACAGTCCATTATCCTTTGTGACTAGATCATATAAATTAATAGGTTATTTTAGTAAAAGCATTCGTTGTTAACTGTTATCGATTTAAAGAGTTTGGTAAGGGACTTTTGATTCTTCAAAGAGCAAGACAACCGATGATATAAGTGAAAAAGAGGGATTCGAACAATCGGATGGTAGGATTGCAATGAAAGTTATGTTTTAGTTGATCACATGCACATAGCAAATTGAATGATGATTTTTCGTTAGTCTAACTATTCGTAAGTTATACTTTCACTAACGAGGGGGGGGGGGGCATATGTGAGCTTGAAGTGGATAAATCCGAATATAGAGCAAAATCAAGGGGGCCAAAATTAAATTTATAACCGCAGCGAAAATGGCAAAAGAAAATGTTTTGTAAAAAAAAAAAAAAAAAAAAAAAACCCAGACAAAAGCCAAACTTCTCCCTAAAAATCGGTGATCCACACAGCAAAGCACACGTGCCATCAACATGTTCGCGGGACCCACTTTTCATCGTAAGTAATCAAATCCTTTGGACCTGAATGGGCTTCAGTTCCTTCCGTCCTCCAATGAGAATGCCTTTCTAAACCCCAGGTGGGACCCACCTTTCCCCCAACCCCCTCCCCCTCCCTCTCCTCTGTGGCCTGCAAACCTAAAATTGTTCTCTGTTTTCATCAATTTTCAATTCTGATATTCGCGCACACACACACACACAAAAGCCCAAAATCAGGCCAAACCAACCACCTCCCCATCCTACCGTTACAACTCATCAACAAGATTTTCTAACCATTCCCGCCCTTATTGTCTCCCTCAACCTATGCGTACACAACACCTGTATCTATATACACACACACACACCCATTTCCCCTCCCTATATAAAAGAAAGATAAAATATGAAAGCCCCGATCCTTCCCATATCCATTCCACCATCATCTTCATCGTCTTCCACCATGCCGTTAACTTCCGTAACGGCGGCGAGCACACTGCTCATCAGATCCGAACCCAACGATCAATCAATCTTGATTGATGAAAAGCAGAATGAGATCAAGCCATTTCTCCCACGTGCTTCTAGCTATGACAGTAGTACCACCACCACCACCGGCGGCGGTGGCGGTGGGTGGTCAAGATTTTATCAGAAGCGGCGGCGGCGGGCGGCTAGTGACGCTAGCTTGTCTACCAGTTTTGATGATGGGATGGGGAGGCTGTCATTTGGGGAGAATGTGGGGAGGGCTGCCTCTAATACTTTTATGATTACTCGGTTTAGCTTGAAATTGTTTCGATATCTCGGGTACTATTCTTTTACTTTGAATTTCAAGAAAGAAAAGTTTTTTTTTTTTTCATTTTAAAATAAACAAGAAATGATCGCTTTGCTTTGTATATGAAAAATTGGTGAAAATTTCGAGGTTTTAATGTTTATTTGAAGGATTGATGATTAGAAATATTTTGCCTTTTTGAATTTTTATGTTGCTCCGTAGGCTGTAAAGCTGCTTAAAGTCTCGGTTTAGAGGTTTAAGGATTGTGTTATGTAGTAAAGCGTATGAGTTGAGCTGGACAAAATCTGAGCTTGAGCCTGATATTGAGCTATGGGAGAAAAGAGTTTAGGCTAGGGATTTTCTTGTCTATCGAATTTGAACCATGTTCTAACTAAGATAACGTTTTATGAGGTCGACTTAAGTCGAGCTCTTGTTTAGGAAGCTCAAACCGGACATCAACATATGAGCTTTTGCCCTAGTTGCTACTATTGGTAATTAAGTCAGGTTAGCAACTTGTCTTTCAGGGCGTAGACTAGTCGTTGAACTTGAAATGAAATGAAAAAACGTGGCAAAATACAGCCCACATGGGCAGTGGCAGATCTAGCATTTGCTTTAGGAGTAAAAATTGAACCTATGATCAGGTGAAGCTTAAAGGACGATCCTATTCCTATCATTTAGGCTAGAGAACCTTTTGGGTCGTGAAACTCGCTGGTTTACTATATACTTACTTTCACTCTATGCAGGAATGCATAAACTTGATCCCCTCTCCCAAATAAAATGCAATTATGTGCCAATGTCGATTCATAATGGGCCATGTTTGCTGCTCCAAGAAAAAAAAACTCAGGTTTACGGTTAACTAGTGCATTGGGTTCTTTGAGGAATTTCATTTTGAGCTAATAGTGTTATTTTGCTTTGTAATGGATGCCAGTTTGAGTTTGGATTCATACATTCATGACTTACTGACTGCATATAAAAGTCACTCTTACAAGCCAACTCCGTTTTAGGAGAGCACCAACTGTACACTTTTAGTTATTTCCCTCCCTATGTGAGTGAAAGGTTTTCGTTTCACTAATGACAGTTGAAACGCTATTTATGTTTGTAGCACTGTCTGAGGTTTACAGCAGCATGGTAGTCTGTGACCATTGAATATTTCGCATCATTTAGGCCTCATAAGGATATCTTGCACAAGTGAATGAATTTCATGAAATGGTTATACATAAAAATCAGTGCCCCTTGGTATTTTTTGATCACTATTTACTTGGTTGGTTGGCCTTATAATTTAGATTAGTAACCAATCATTTGATATTCCTTATATTTTTGGTAGTCTTACCTGATCACTCGTATATTCTTTTCTGCTGTTTCATTTATTACATTCATATTAAATTTGAGCATATCAGTTACCTGTGTGGGAGGCTTTCACAGTAAAATTTAACCTGTAGATAAACTTTGATCATTTGTTTTATTCAGGGTAGGCTATAAATGGATCACTAGATTTCTTGCCCTAGGTTGCTATTCCATCCTACTCATCCCTGGATTTATTCAAGGTTCGTAAAGTCAGCATTTGTTGCACAAATCATTCTTAACATGCAAATCTATCATTCTCATACTTTAAGCCTACATTGCTGGGTTTTTTGATAGATCAATATTGCTTCTATACTCTGTCACAGAAGAAACTGCTTGTATATTGCAGTTGCTTATTACTACTATTTCTCAAGTCAGGTCCGGAGAGACATTGTTTACGGTGATCAACCAAGGAATAAGTATGTATGGTTCATTTCTTGTGTGTATTGGTGTATTGCATTTTCATAGACCTATTTGGTTTATTAGATTGTTCACTGTGCAGGCTTGATTTGTATTTACCTAAAAATACTGATGGGCCAAAGCCAGTGATTGCATTTATAACTGGTGGAGCCTGGATAATTGGGTAAGTTATTGAATTGAATTTTCTGGACTCTGTGTGCCGCAATCTCGACACTTTCTCTAGATTGACTTGGCACCTTCACTCAAGAGGAGAAAATAGAAAACTGGATTGCTAAGGCAGAGGTGCCAGGTGCCAACCATTGTGAGGTCTGTGAGAGAACTTAAAGCACGCAATTGTTTGCGTCTCCAAGCACAGTGGCCATTTCACTAGTTCCAATCCAATCCATGACATGGAGGGTGGAGGTCACGTTATAGCAACCTTACCGTTGTGCCATGTTTCTATTTAAGTGAATGCAGCTACTCGCGTAATAGAAAATGTGCAAGGATAGCCGGAATTCTGTTTTAATATGAAAAAGAATTTATGATAGAGTGAAACTGCTGGCTACTTGGCTATCATATAGTAATACAATGGATTAATTACAAATTTCGTTAGGGAACAAAGCTTCTGTACATTAATGGTTTAGTGGAAATCTAGGGTGTATGCAGGACTCTATGTAGTTTGGGGTTTCTAGTATGATCTTGTTAAATGTCAACAATCATGCACTTTCATCTTGCCCATCATGTATGAGGCTAACTAGCCCCGGGTATCTTTTATTCTAATGCAGCTACAAAGCCTGGGGTTCTCTTTTAGGGCAACAGCTATCAGAAAGAGACATCATAGTGGCATGCATAGATTACAGGTAATTTGATTTTCGTTAGTACAGAGTGTCCCAAAAATGTACTATTGTTTCGATCAACTTCTACATGCAAAGGCAAGGACTTTTGGTAGTCAATTTCAAATCTCAGTGAAGCACCGTGTTATTAGGTTTTAATTTATGTTTTTCACATAATCTGTACTCAACAAAAGTATAATTATTGGAATCCGCAAATTTTGAACAATTTTGAAATATATGTTTGTCATATTGGCTTCAAATCATCCTAATAAACATGAGGAATTGTAGTCTCCCTACTTTCTCTTTCCCTCTTTTCCATCCCAGTCTAGTGTCATGCATGAGAAGCTCTAGCATCATGTCACTTGGCATGTCAGGTGCACTCCTGATTTTGTATGTGATTGCAGTTTACACATGTACAAGTTAGATTTTAGATCATAGTTAACAGTTTTTCTCAACCCTGGATGTAAGTGAATAAATTTCATTTGCGACTATTTGCTCCCGAGTGCTGTTCTATTTTAAGTTCGGGTCCTCTCTGTTGCTCCTTGTTAGCTTTTGTTAGTTGGTTCGAAGTCTCAGTTATTGTTTCTCTTACTGGATACTGACAAAACCAATTGCATTCATTTGATATCATCTCATACCTCCCCTTCTAAAAAATCATCGACATGTATTAAGATATCAATATGTGTACTATAACACTCATGGTAATAGCCTCTCTATCTACTCACAGGAGTGGCTGCACATCGCAGATCATTCCTAGGGCTGTGTGTTGGTCCACCCATCATTTGTCTTCTATAGAACTCAACAGATACTTTCAGTAAACACCATTAATTAGCTACTCTCCCTTCTGTAAAAGCATCTTACCTGGTTTTTATGTGGGCACGCTGTCATAGTTTCTCTCTCATTGACATTTATAATAATGTTGACAATGCTTGGCATCATATTATGTGTAATTACTAATTAATGAATGTTCGGATGCTCAAGCTAAGAGCAAAGCTAACCCTTTCAAATGAAGTTGATTGGTTAAAAAGAAAAAATAATAATAATAATAATAGAAAAAAAAAAAATATATATATATATATATATATATGTACATGCAAATGTAAATCACTTATACTGCCTTCACAAGTACGGAACATAAAATAATAAATTGATGGTTTCCGTATTCATGCAGAAATTTCCCTCAAGTGACAATTGGTGATATGATTAAAGATGCTTCCCAAGGTATCTCATTTGTGTGCAACAATATTTCTGAATATGGAGGTGATCCTAATAGGTAGACGAAGTTTATTTTCCTTTCGAAAATACACACACACACATATATGTTATATCTATATATATGTTGTGTTTTCTTATAGTATTGATTCGATTTACTTTTTTGTTCTTTCTTTCTAGAATTTATTTAATGGGACAGTCAGCTGGTGCACATATTGCTGCTTGTGCCCTTGTGGAGCAGGCCATTAAAGGCTCTGGTGAGGGAGAGAGTACTTCATGGAGTGTTTCCCAGATAAATGCATATTTTGGTTTATCAGGAGGGTAAGTTGTTTCAGAATTTGAAATTATGTGAAACACTCTTAGTTTTCCTCAGCAGTTAGGTTACTTTTTCATTTGATCGTCTTAAGCGAGGATTGTGAAAGGTTGATTTAACACTATTATGTCTGAAATATCTCTCTCGTCTACCTTCTTCAATAAGGGGATGGTGGTGGGGTTGCATTGCAGCAAGAGTTACATGGTATGACATGTAATACAACTATTCAGCACCCAATGAAACACTAGAGTTTTCATAAGATGATGTTTGTAACTGTGTTCTTAAGAATTTTGATGATTCTCGTCTCCATACCTTTGCCCTTCCCTTGTATCTCTATATGTAAATTATAGGCCACTTAGATGCGGATAAGTTCAAAACTGGGGGTGCTTGATCCATTGAAGCAAGCTTCTAATATTTGTGTATATATCAAGTGATAGTAACTAATAATGCATTATTTAGGTTCAATCAGCATACTAAATATTGCATTATTTTGAGGATCTCTTTAAGAACATGCACTTGTGTCCACTCGCATGTTAAACGAGCTGTTCTGTTCATGAGGGTACGATGAGTTGAGCTGTACCAATTTGATCACTTTCTATGCTTGGAGAAACTATGGATATAAAAAGAGATTGGAACATAGGATGACAACTTGCTGAAATTAGCATAGAAGAGGCTCCTCTATGTGTCGCCACTCCCCCCCCTAGAAATTCCCTTCATCCCCTGCCTGTTCTTTGCTTCTATATACAATCCCTACTGCATACCAACTTGCTTGTAGGTTTGGCCATTTATGACCCTTTTCGTACTCCTTTCTTTTTACTTAGTTTTCAAATGATATACAGTTGAGTGCTCTCTCAGAACTAAAGTCTGTTATTTTCTAGTTTTAAGGATTCAGGCTCGTAACGATAACCTATTGCTCCATTTTTGGAATTATAGGAAAGATGTAAATAATGGGTTTTGCTAACGAGTGCCTCTATGGCATTGGATTATAATCCATAGAAGGAAATTATCCACGTTGGAAATCATCCCCATGGCTTTGGAAACACTCCCCAATGCGTAGGGGAAGGTTTCCCAATGTGGATAATTTCCTATTATAGATTCTTATCCAATGTCATGGAGGCACTTGTTAGCAAAATCCAATAATTTATAATCATCTTGTTTCAAGTTTAAATGGGAGTCTGGTGGTTGTTTTCATCTTATTCTTCTCTTCTTTTTTTTCCTTTTTTTTTTTAAATTTTCATAATAATCTAAACTTCGAAAAATGTACCCCTAAAGTTACTTGCTTGCATGACTATAGTGGATTGATATTCCTTTTCCCTCTTGTTCTCATAGATACTTACTATGTCTCCTCAATGTTCTTAATTATTTGTTATCTCTTGGCAGATATAATTTGCCTAACCTGGTGGATCACTTCCATAGTCGAGGCTTGTACAGGTCGCTCTTTTTCAGGTATTCGCTTACGGGCTTTCATGATAACTTAAATGTGCAGCATCTTCGTGTATAGACTTGATGATTTTCAATCCATGTACAGTATAATGGAGGGGGAAGAATCTTTGCGACGATATTCTCCAGAACTTATGGTTCAAGACCCAAGCATTAAAAATGCAGTTTCTCGATTACCTCCTATAATCCTTTTTCATGGTACTGGAGATTATTCTATCCCATCAGATGCCAGGTGTGACTCTCATCTCTCTGAAATGTATACTCTTTCCGTGGTCTTCAATTTTGAATCACAGAAAACAAAATTTTCCAATCTTATGATCTTTTGTCTCATGGTAGGCTGCTCCAGTCCCCTTACGAAACAACATTGTAGAACTCCAAAGATTGTGAAATAGCTTTTTTCTCCTTTCCCTTCAACACCTGGTTGGGGCATGAATTTCTTCTTTTTGGATCTGAACTTTAAAATGAGGTCTTGTTCTCTGTACACTTGTATGATGGCAAAGTAAAGTTGGTAGCAAACAAGAAATATGATACATACAGCAATCAGCTTAGGCTACTGATCAAATTAATTCTGATGATTGCTGATCTGTGTGTGTGTACAAATCAGTTAAGAGAAGCTTGGCACACACTCCTTTGTTTGCCAAGTAACACTCATTTCTCTTCCTAATATCAGTTACTACAAGAATTACTATATCACCCCTTGCAAATAATTTACTTTAGTATAAAAGAAAGACCAACTGAAACAACAACTCTCCTCTGTAAACAAGCGTGAATTTCATTTGCAAGTATATGCTTTAGATTGTCTGCATATAAGTATGTACTTATCAGAATCTTACATCATTTGCCTTTATGTCGTCATTACATAAGCAGGTTTTTGTAAATTTTACCTGCAGTTAATAAGGTATAACACATGCTGATAAATATGTGATTTTCTTAATTGCAGCAAGAATTTTGTGGACACTCTGCAAAGGCTCGAGCTTAAGGCCGAATCAGTGTTATATGAAGGACGGACTCATACGGATTTGTTTCTTCAGGTAGCTGATTTAATCTTGATCTATCACTAGTACTAGAAACTCCGGTTGGTATATAGAGCACCTATGTGCTCCTTACTAGGAGCACCACTTACCCAAAGACAGTATAGGCACTTTCCTACTCTCTCCATTCTCTTCAATCAATATCTAAAATTAAGAGATTTCTCCAAAAAAAAAAAAAAAAAAAAAGCCTAATTTAAATTTCAAATATTTGCCTAAATTAATTCGCTCTAAACATAATTTCTAAATATCGACAGAGATTCAAATTTTAATACCAAAACTCATGCGATTTCTCTCAATTAACAATCTCAACACCATGTTAGGAGCAAATGAATCAAACTTTTAAGTAAATTGAACACAACTAAATTTTCGCTGTTGGAACGCCAAACTCCAAACTGAACACTATGTTTTGAGCAAATAAATCCAACGTAGAAATAAATGAACACAACATAATTTTTGATGCTGAAATTTTTTAAGTGTTCAGATTAATTAAACGTATAAGTAAATGGACATTAAGCACCGACAAAATGAACATTTCCAACCTTCCAACAAATCAGTTTATAACATATCAAAAACTCAAAATGAACACCATGTCATGATCAAATTAATCCAACGTTGAAGTAAATGAACACAACGCCACCGCGGTAGTGTTGCACAACTTTTTTGATATCTTCTTCAGCGGCGACGGCTTTGTCTTCTTCGACGAAGGTATGTTTCCGACAACGGTGTGAAGATTTCGAATCTTAGCTTGAAGCCGAGAATCGATCCTCTCGCCCCTCTCAATTTCATTGTCATCCAGGAACATGTGGAAATCGGCATTGGATACGGCCGCGTAGCGGTGATCGGTGAAGGTCTTGCGGGTGTCCTTGCCTCGGAAGCCGAAAAATATGTCGTATGCACATTGGCGATTAGCAGCAGCAGCCGACCCATGATCCCTCACACTACTATCATCAGAGAGTTGTGGAAGATGAAAATCCTAATGCTCTGTCATAGGGTAGTAGCCAAGCAAATGGGGAAAGAGGATTTTATTACCGTTACCTTCAAATAGCAGAGGGGTAGGGTAGTCTTTTTGCAGTGATAATCGAGGGTATTGATGTCCTTTAGTCTCGTTTCCCATGTGTTTCGCACGTGAACTCCAAC
>JAOWAN010000005.1:17331251-17343045 GCA_028566635.1 Lobelia cardinalis
AAGAGTGAAAAGAATAAAAAGAGTGTAAAGTGTAAATGTAAAACAAGAAACCAACAAAATCCGACTAAAACCTATATGTATTTTTTTTTATTACTGGGAACAGATAAAATAATTTCCGAAGAATTATTAAGTGATACTTTTCTGTGAGGTGCCACCACCAGAAGGTGGAGAAACACCCTTCGTGGAGCTTCAAAGTTACCGAAAAGATGCTAGAGGAGTTCCCCGAGTTCGTGGAGGAATTGGAGGAGAAAGGGTTGAAATACACCTTCACTGCTCTTAGCAACACTAATTATACCACACAGGTTCCTGAGAGGTAGAGTTTGTGAGGACGCTAAACATGAATGAAAATGGACACTCGGATTTGCTGATAAGCAGATTGTAAGACTTTCAGGAGACACCAGATGAGATTCCGGAGGGAGGAACGTCACACGCAGGGAGTTTGTTAATGCGTGACAAGCTGGTTGTGCTCTTCTTCGATAACTGGGCTTTGCTTCATGGTCGAAGGCCATCATCTGCTCCTAGACGAGTCCTGGTTGCTACGTGCAAGTTGCTTCGCCAGGTGCAAGGTTGTGCAATTCTATTGACATACGCTGTTTTATTGAACTGTATAATTAGTTTACTGATGTTTCAGGCAAAACTCGAATCCATTTCTACGTACCATGAGCATTTTTCTTAGCAAAAAATTACACAAAAAAAAATAAGGTTAAACCAAGTGAACAACATATCTAACTACAAAACTAAATTGCAAATCTCTTCTTCCTAGAGCAGGCGCTTGCAGATTAAGTTGGCCATTATATAGTGACTAATGGTAGAACTCATTGAAGTGGTGATATTTCGAAGAACTCAGCCTATCTCTGCATTCACGATTTTTCAGAATAAGTAACCTCTCATTCATGGCCAACTTGCCATCAGAGGAAATATATAATGCAAATGGAGTAAGAAATACGTAGTAGAAAGTTATAAAGCTTGTACGAATTAAGCTGTTTGTGCTTCAAATTTGAAAAATTAACAATCTTTGAATGGAACGGAAGAATAAACTGCATAATTTCTCAAGCGACAGGGAAAACACGTAGTGCATGTATAGAACAGATATGCAGAGCAATAGAGGTCATATTCTCGCTGTTGTCCAAGTGCTGTCAAACAAACAAACAACAAAACAAAGTATGTCCACAGCATCTCTCAACTTATTAGCATTGTGACCATCACAAACTTTGTACTTTCTGCAAAATTTATTCAACCATCTCGGCTGCAATCATATATTCTGGCTTGATCAAATCAAATTTTTAGAAATTTTTTTAGATACGTTAATTGAGCACGAATACGAAGTTTGGAAATCCCCAACAAGAGTTGACAATACCAAGTAATTGCTCCCTTCTTGTCTGTACTACTGGCACAAAACCTTCCCTCGGACCAATGATTCGTTTAAGAATATACTTCCCCAATGAAATACTAGTCTTTGAGAGACAATAATCCTAACTCTCCTATAATCTAGTGAAACAATTAATAATTTCTGCCTTGTAATATACTCGGTATAATAATTGAAAATATAAAAGATCAGTATGCTGATCAAAATGTTATTTCATTTACCTGTCGTATGTGTGATCTTGACAAATCCGTGACAGACATTTCAGAATGATTCTCTGCTGAAAAGCTATGCTCCAAAAATCCATATCAGTTAGCTAGCGGCGAGTTGCACAAGAAACAAGATCTTAAGGAGATGAACTTTAAGAATACTCAGTTACTGGCGAGCAACACAACATTCTATAACTGTTTCTACTTACTACAACTTGGAAGCCAGATGCAGTATATCAGATAGCTGTTTTCATAGATTCCAATAACCGGTACTGAATTAATCAAGGGGGGAAAAAAATATACAATTAAGTAGTTTTACAGCACATTGTTTTTTGTATTAGTTTTCGTTTTCTTTCGTTTGCCCGAGTCAATGTTATATAAAACCCGAATTCTGCCACTGGACAATCCCGGCCCTTTTGTTTCTTACCGCACCACAAACAAAATGTAAGAATCTGCATCTTCACCCTTGATTAATTATTAAAATTCCTTCTTGTCTTCATTCGCATTTTTTCATCAGAGGTCGATTATATCAAGCTTACCTTCCCAGCATAAATACTCTCCCCCAACTCAAATGTTATTGCACACACAAAAAACGCAAGTTCATTACACCCCCACATACACAGACAAAGAGAGATGGAGTATACTCGCAAGGAGGAATTTAAGGTAGGGAAATGTGAGGGGGAGAAGTTGGTGGATGGCGAAATAATGCCGCTAGTGCTAACACCACCGGAGCCAGCCAAGAAAGGCATTGAGTCCCTCCTTAAGTCCTTGAGCGATAACAAGGAGTGGTTTGATGATCTGATCACCAAAAATAGTGCAGTTCTTCTCAGAGGATTCGATGTCAAGGATGCCGTGGAGTTCAATGACATCGTGGAGACCCTCGGATGGGAGGATATCCGGTACGTGGGTCCGGCCCCGAGGACCCAAATCCATAAGAGGATATGGACAGCTAATGAAGGTCCTCTCTCTGAGTTCATCTATTACCACCATGAAATGGTTCTGGTAAGTCCAAATCCTTGTGTTTATTCACGCATTAATTCTTCTATCTTAAGGATATGTTTCTTTAGGTTCCTTTTTCAAACATCTTTTGATTCTTTGTCGTAATTTTGTTATGTTTAAATTATCTTGTGCACTGCTCCCTCACCCTTAAAATGAGCGACATCATTTAGCACGAGAATTTTAGATATTTTTTTCTGAGTTCAGATTTCATGTTTCAAATGGTGTTTTGTCTTCTGTCACGTAGCCTTTAAAACGACACACATTCTAAATTAACTAGAATTTGAAGTTTAAAATTTTAGGATCGGCTTTTAAACGATTGAAATGAAGTTTTAAAAAAATGGAACACCATTTGATACAGAAGATCCGAACTATTTTTTTCCTTGACGAAATTTCAAAGATTAGAAAGATCAATATAATGCAAATTAAGGAACATGCTACAGCCTACAAGCTCCTTTCTTCGTATGCCTACGCACTTGTCACCTTTCATCATCTTTAATATTGTACAATAATAATGCTGATCAAAGCCATTTATTAAGTCAATTTTACACTAAATAAATCAATGCATTTGATGTAATTTTTATATTTTTATTTTATTAATTGGCAGAAGTCAAACGAATTATATTACCCAAAATTCTATTTATGATTCGTTGATGGATCTGGCGGCTGAAGATCAAGAACATAAATAAATTAATAAATAAATATAATAAACAGCTACTTGAAAACCTGCTCTTGTTTGACTTTGGTCCACTAATTTAATCGGTTCCTAGTAGACATAAATACATAATACAGCTCCCAATTTGGTGGATATTTTATATTTATGGTCGGGATTTTTTTTTTTTTTTTTTTTTGACACTATGGTCGGGAATTTTTAATTTTAACCGTCGCAAAATATACGGAGTAATTCTTTCTAAAGCTGAGTTTTTTTACCATGATAAATTATATTTGATATTTTTTTCATAATTGTCAAGAATTAAAAATATCTTAATTTTGAATAATATGAAGAAAAAAAAATAATATTTGTTGGGAACTGGTTATGATTTGTACTAATGCATGAGTTTACTTGGTTTTGCTAATTAACAGATAAAAGAATTTCCAAAGAAAGTGATACTTTACTGTGAGGTGCCACCACCAGAGGGTGGAGAGACGCCATTTGTGCCAAGCTTCAAGGTAACGGAGAAGATGCAGGAAGAGTTCCCGGAGTTTGTGGCGGAGGTGGAGGAGAAAGGGTTGAAATACACCTTCACCGCCCTTAGCAACAATAACAACACCGGTTCCATGAGAGGTAGAGGTTGGGAGGATGCTTTTGGTACATCTGACCATGCCGAAGCCGAGAAAAGGTACGCATTGTGTGTGTGTGTGTGTGTACGTGTGTAGAATTCGATGACAAATGACTCGTGTATGTGTATAAGACTGATCACCTCGTACGATTTTCATCTCAAACGAAACTGTTTCCAATTTTGGGCAGAGCTAAAGCACTCGGGATGGATATGGAGTGGCTACCGAACGGAGGAGTGAAGACGATTCTAGGTCCGAGGGCTCTGACGAAGGTGTTTGAGGGAAGGAAAGGAAGAAGGATGTGGTTCAACACCCTGGTGGGGATGTACGGAAAAGAACTCAGCTCAGCCATGATGGCAGACGGAACTGAGATTCCGGCACACATAGTGAAAAGATGCGAAGAAATCATTGAAGAAGAAAGCATTCAGTTCAAGTGGCAGAAAGGAGATGTGGTCTTCTTCGATAACTGGGCTTTGCTCCATGGAAGAAGGCCATCTGCTGCTCCCAGAAGAGTTCTGGTCGCTACGTGCAAATAACTTCGCTTTGGCAATATATATATGACTGGGGGTGTGAGATTGTGCAAGAGATAAATAAGACTGAATAAACCGGGGTGGTGGTTCTATCCACCAAATGTGGTATCAAACCCTTTTCGCTTTACCGATTTCTGAAGCTAAAACTCATATATAATACAGCTTGAATAAGCAATATTTGATCTACTTTAGTTTCAACTCTGATAGAACTTCACGGTCAGTAGTTTCTGGGTTCTTACCGTATATACATATACGGCAGAAAGTTGCCATCACCACCACTGACCACCAGACATTTCTCTAATCACAGCAGCCAACACCGGCACACCGCACACACACACACAGAGGCAAACAGAGGAATTCATCACCACCACCGACCACCAGACATTTCTCTAATCACAGCAGCCAACACTGGCACACACACACATACACACAAAGGCAAACATAAAAATTGGGACACAGGGTACCAATCCACAAAGGGGAGGGGAATAAGACTAAAGCAGAAGTCAAGGTGAGCAAGATTGGGAACACCATCCATCACCGGTTCATGAGGAAATTAGAGGAGGAGAACCTGCAACTCACACATAGGGACACCCCGACAACGAAAATCTGCAGTGCGGGACACCAAACAATTGCAACGTCGTTAAGGACTGCTGAAATGAAGCAACCAGGAAACAAACTGAACTAGGCCAGCGGTTATTAATTACAAATCAAACTAGTAGAGAGAACAACACAATTGAGGTTGAATTCAACTGCGTCTGGAACATGGGTTCGCCTACCGAGATCAGTGACCTTAAAACATTTCCTATAAAAACACATTGGAAGCTTAACAAGAGATTCAATAGGAAAAGATTCATCTTTGAAAGAAATCCGTGAGAGAAGAAGAGCAGTCATCAGACTGTGTTTGTGACTTAGATGATGAGAGCAAAGCTTTCATCGACTTCCGAGCTTCCTTGGATTTCCGAAGAAAGAAGGGACTTCTGCCTAAGATGAAAGACAGCTTGAGAATAGGACCCGAGTTTGAGCCGGCAACTTCTCATAGGAATCTGTAATGCTTGAGCATTAGGTAGGTATGGACCAATTCTTCCGTCAAACCAACCTCCAGGTTTGCCCTCACTGTTCAGACAAGTATATTTTTACAGTTTATAATCCTCGCCTCAATTGCCGGCTGGGCTGGTATCTCTTAGAGAACCTCGGGACAAGTCCATTGCCACGTAAAAAAAAAACTTGTTTCTCTAAGGGAATTTGAGCTAACAAGGAATATTTGAGTAATAGTCTATATAAAAAGATCAACTTCCTTGCAGATTAGCAATTTTAAGGATCTTCTCACTTCAGTTTGCAACAACAGATTTTCAAGATGGAATAACAAACTGCAATACTCGTATACTTTTGAAAATTATGTCCAAAAGCTTAAACTAGACTATTTTCGTAGGTAGCAAAGGTAATAAAACATAAGCACATGCCAAACCTGCCTATCTCTTTCAGAGTGGAGAGGTACCATTAAGAATCTTTGGCTTTCTTTGTAATGAAGTTGGATACCTGGAATTTGGCCACAGGATGAACAAATCAAAGAGGGAGTTTGACATGGTTTAGGCGTTACTGGTGTCTAACAGATCCAAGAATAACCAAAGACATCACTTACATTGACAAACCTACCAAAATGATTGATTATGTGAGAATGCTCAATAAAAATTTTGCCCTCCCATGTGACCAAAATTCACCATTTCGAAATGCAAACACACTAAACAGAAAGCAAACACTGGTAATAACAGAAAATAAGATTCTTGACATTAAATCTACTCGCTTGACATTAAGTCTCACCAAAAGCTGTCAGGTCAACAAAGGGTAATAGAGTGTGAACAAGAAATCATTATCAAGCCTACTACAAAGGATATCTCAAGTTTATTTCTAAAGACAACAATGAAGGAAACACACAAATACAAGCATTTCGATATAGGTCCTATTCATCTTTCATCCTGCTGGACAGTTTGGGCTTAAGATATCTACCTCCCAACATTAGTAAAACACACCGACAAGCTCTAGTAGTCACGATTTGACGTTCTTCCACCGCGGCCCCTTCCATTATACCCATATCCTCTTCCATAATACGAGCCTCCCCTAGATCGGCCGCCACCACGATACGGTCCACGACCTCCTCGACCCCCTCGGTACCTTGAAAATTCACCAAATGTCTGCAGCAGCAAAAGCATGTGAGAACCTTGAGAAAAGAAACAGGCCTTCTCCCGGTATCTAGCTTAAATTTTGCTAGTAAATAATTATCTAAACTTTCCCTCACCTCTGTGTCTAGCTTCATCTGCTCAGAGAATCTAGTCCTTCCATTGTTTTGGTTATCAAGCGCATTGCATGATAGGGTATCAAAGAAATCATCCTTGCTATAAACCGGCTGTAGCTTGCACAAACAGATAAATTGTTATGAACCAAAGTGAAAAGCCTCAAAGAAGAAACTGTGATATATGCAGTTCGAACACCGGGATACCTTAGAATCGCTCTTGGATAGCTCTGTATCATCTTCATCTTCATACTCATCCTCATCACTTACATTCCCATCAACTTTCTCCTTTGAATTGGATTTGTTACTTTTACCAAGATGGCCCCAAACTTCATCCTTGTTGAACTTCTCATTCATTGCCGTAAAATCAAACTCCTCTGTGAATTTCATCACTGGATGTGAAGTCTGCCCAACCAATGTTCGAGTTTCAGATGCCAACACCATAGTAGAATGTATATGAGCAAAAGATGCAAGATAGACTGGAAAAAATACAAATTATATTGTACTACAAAAGAACTCTCTTAAAAGTCAAAAGAAAAACTAGCCCAGATGAGGACCTAGAGCCCATTGAGGCTCTCACATAAATTTAAAATCGAACAAAAATCAATAAGACTGAAACTTTTATCCGTTTGATACTGTGAGAAAACTTACTTATCCAAAATTCACTGGTGTCCCATGAACAAAATAAATTCATTGCACAACAGAAGAAAACAGGAATGCTAATGATTTGGCAAGCGCAGGAACAAGAACAGCACAGAATAACCAAACATGCACTTTCCGATCATATATGACATAAATTTATTAATATATGCTGGCAGCGACAAATTGATATGATATATTTACATGTTCAGGGGACAGCAAATACGCTGTTACTTATATCAGGGTATGAGTAAGAAACTGCATGAGTCATCATCCACTGAACCTTGTCCAAAAGCAAATTTCAAATGTTTATCCATGTTCAAAGAGAAGGGTAGCACATTGTGAAGAATCATCTCAGTAGACAACTTGGCATGTCCATATGTGAGACTATAACTTATCAATAACATTAATTAAATCATATGCAACATAATTAAATTCCTATCCCCAAGTAGAATCACATATGTGATAAATAAAAATAAGAAAAACAAATTATACAGGTACTGAAAATCAAAAAATATATATATGGCAAACTCGTTGAAAAATAGTTACTCTTGATATCATCACGAGTTCATAGAAGTCTAAGTAGATAAAGCAACACAACTCGTTAACAGATGGTACTGCATACTCTTGTGGATAAGGCAAGAGTAATGGTGGAGAATTTTGTTATATGGTTACTTTTGAGGAGGCAGGTGACGAGATAGTAGAAGTATAAGTTCAATTCAAGAACCCTTTTTGGTCAAATTAACTTCAATATACATTAACAGATATCATCATACACA
Source organism: Lobelia cardinalis (assembly GCA_028566635.1). Lineage (NCBI taxonomy): Eukaryota > Viridiplantae > Streptophyta > Magnoliopsida > Asterales > Campanulaceae > Lobelia > Lobelia cardinalis. Next base: position 17,339,333 of record JAOWAN010000005.1, read on the forward strand.
CCGCAGTTCCTCTGCCTCTTTCACGCCCTCTATAATTGTTGTGACGATTCTGGTACGGAGCTCCATTCATCTACAATCAAATATTGAAGTTAAAAGGAAAGATACATCAGCAGGAGAGAATATGCGGAAGTCATCAGTTAGCCAACTCAACAAGAGAACAGGTGTAAAGATTCATAAGGCATGGCTCGTCTTTTCATTTAGTACAGACACGAAAATCAGTAAAAAAATAATCCAAGTGAATGCCTACAATCAAAATTTGAAATTAAAAGAAAAGATACATCAGCACGAGTGAATATGCAGAACCCATTAGTTGGCCAACTCAACAAAGGAACAGGTGTAATGATTCATAAGACATGGCTTGTCATTTCATTTAGTACAGACACGAAAATCAGTAGAAAAATAATCCAGGTGAATGCCTGGAATGGTAGAAAAATAATCAGGACTACACCTATGGCATATTGTGAGCAACCAAAGGAGCCCATAAGAAATATGGTTTACATATTTGCTTCGCGTATGTAGAACAAGAATCAACATTGGTTGGTTCTTGCGATAGTGTACCTAATTTTCTTCCCAAACATAAAATATATGTAGTACAAACAAAAATTATAGAGAAAGAGGAAAACTTCATGAGTTGCCAACGACAACGAAATTTTACAAAGAGAACTATTCCAGACATTAAACCTAACATTTCCGCAACATCCAATTAATAATATCGCACATTTGAAGTCGAAAATATTTGTTAATTACATTTGAAATAACAAGTTAGTTTATGCTTAAAGTTACTGAGAAATACATATACCATAAGACGGAAATGTGGTAAAACTAGAAAGGCTAAGATTCAAAATGAAGAAATCGGATAGACAGTAAAAGTCGCTACTATTAGAGAAAATAAGAGACTACAATGTAAGCCTCTTAATGCACCCATTAGGAAGTGCGAGGTATCAACATCAATCAGCTAGGTGTAGGGGAAGACCAATGAAAGCTAACATGGACATCCATAATACAAAAAAATAATAATAAAACGGAATGCAGCTTATGTGATAGCTTAATTGCACCGTATTGAATGGCGGAAAAGGATTCATTTAGCCGACCCAAGTGATTGGGACTTGGGCTAAGTTGAGTTCTAAAGTTAGTAACAAAGTCTTTACTTCCATTCTCCAAATCCAGATTTCCAGCTGTAAGAACAGCCACTTGGTCTGATGAAAATTGTAGTCTATCTATAAAATCCCAGCCACAAATGCATAAAACCGAATATGCAAACATTTTTCAAAAACAAATATGAATTAATGAGTTATAACTAAACACGCAAAATGACAGAAATAACACCTTTGGGACAGTTCGTGATGGAGTTGGTAAAGGCAATATTGGAGGCTGAGCTTCTGTTGGAACATGAGCTGTCGCCAACGGTTCTAACGATGGTGTTGGTGCAACTTGAACCACTTCCACATCCTTATGAGCCACCTGTGAAGACTGAGATGAAAGTACAGGACCTTGCCCAGAATGTAGCAGCTGGCCTGGAGTTATCAAGGAGGGTGTTGGTGATTCTGCTTGAATTGCAGATGTCCCAACAATGGTGGAAATTGGATGGGGAATGCCCTGATACGGCAAGGATGAACCAGTACTCACGTTAGATTTGTTAGACTCTGGTGTTGAAGTAGTCAGCGGAGACAATGATGGCAAGCTACCACCTAATTGCACTGGAGCCTTATTTGTCATCACGCTTGGCAATGTCTCCGACTGTAAGCTTATAGATGGAGCAGGGGGCAGGCTGGAAGGCATAGTTAGACCAGGAAATGAAGCTGTAGTTAAACTAGCAGAACTGGTAGGCAACAAGGGAGAAGGATATTCAGGCAAATTTGAAGTGGGTAAGTTAAAAGCAGGCATGTTAGAAGTGGGTAAGTTAAAAGCAGGGATGTTAGAAGTCGGTAAGTTTGAGGAAGGCAAGTTAGGAAAGTTTGAAGTTGGTAAGTTTGAAGAAGGCAAGTTTGAAGCTGCAGATGGCAAAGAAGTATTAAAACCAGGGTACTGCATAGGCTGCTGCATAGAAGGAGGCATTGACAGCCCAGGTGGTGGCCTGAGCAAAGATTGCTGGTGCAACTGAGGCAGCCCAGTTGGTGGCCCATAGAATCCTGGCCAGTACATTGGCATAGCAAGCCCACTACCATTGGCATTTGGCGGAGGAGGTGAAGGCCCCCAAGACCCCATGTTTCCTCCAGGTTGATATAAAGGCAATCCACCTTGGAAAGTTGAGCCAGGATGTCCCATTTGTGCTGTCTGGGAACTAATATCTGGCGAAGAACCACTTGCAGCGGCAGCAGGCAAGCTTGAAGTTGTCGTCGCTGCTCGAGGATAATGAGACTGCACATAACATGGCTACGTTCATCCAATTAACACAATCCAAGGAATCATACGTATATGACAGCCTTGCAATCAATTACCTGGATAATTGCTGGGTCACTGTTTATAGGTGCCGTGCTTTGAGCAGGTGGGGACGATTTTACCTGTAAATCCTGCAAAACAAACACACATATATATAAGTATATATATTAGCAGAATATCAATTGCACATAAGGTGAACAGAAAAGGAATACAAATCGGTTCTTTCATGGGATAGTAAATTCAAGAGAGAGGTAAACAAACAAACATAAAGCTTTCATGTTCTTTAACCCGTTACAATTGGCTGCCTATGATGTTCATGCAGCATGACGAATCGATGAACAGAACTGGTTACTATTTCATGAAATCAACAACATTGAAGCCTCTTTTGTTTATTTTATTTCTTCATTAAAACAAGTTTTTAAATTTAAAATTTTTAAAAAAAATCACCTCCAAGTTTTTTGTTTTGGGGGATAAAAGAAGAATATTATTGATAGGGTAAGAATGTACAAAGAAAGGTGGACAAGAAATCCACCAAAAATATCCAAAAACAGCGGATACACATGAAATTACTCTATAGCAGCTTTCCAATCTCTAGCTAAATCTCCCAAAGACAAACCCAGAAAAGCGCCAAAACTCTTAGCCCATAGAGAAGATTGCACAGTAATCTTTTCCCACAACAATGAAAGTGACAACTCACGATTTTTAAAGATCCGAGAGTTTCTCTCAATCCAGATATTCCAAAATAAATTGAATACGACACAATTCCATAGCAAAGAAGCATCCCTCGATCTATCAAAGCCCACATGGCTAATCATAATGAACTCTTGCACGCTGCGAGGCATAATGGATGTCTCACCCCGTAACCCAAATACTTGCACCAAAGACTCCGAGCCATCGAGTAATGCATAACCAGATGCTCGTGAGACTCACTAGCCATACATCTGGAGAAATATACATTTTCGGTTGTCTCCTTTGCCGCCAATCATTAGTGTTCAAACGGCCAAGGACCATTGATCAAGCAAAGACCTAGTATTTAAACGGAACCTTGGACTTTCAAATGAAATGGTAAAGCGGAAAGTCAATCTGTAAATGTGGACGAAGAATTTTAATGAAGGATTTCACAGAAAAGGAACCCAGATTCGCCGGTCGGATTGAAAATACCTCTAAGTTGAACAAAGAAAACTAACAATCGAAGTAACAAAGGGTGTGTTTGGAAGGGTGATTTGATTTTTGATTTTGTGATTTATGGAATCAGAATGGGTGAAAATTTGATTTTGAATACTGTAGCAAAAATGATAGAGAATGACTTTAATACCCTTGGCTATTTTGTGGAT
>JAOWAN010000005.1:17395079-17410884 GCA_028566635.1 Lobelia cardinalis
CGTTGTTATGTAGAAATAGAGGATGCATGTTCGAATCAACTGAAACAACTGGAATCGAATTGTCTATTCCAGCCATGATTAGGTCGCGGAAGCTTGAAATCAGCTAGGTCAAATCGAAAATCAAGTTGAAATTGAAACAAAGATAGATGATCTAAGCTCTGATACCATGTCAAAATGCATCAAACACATAATTGACATGTAAATGAAGAAAAATGGGGAAAGGAATTCATTGCTATCGATAGAACTTGGAACAGAGTTTGAGGAAGTAAACTGGAGAAGAAGAAGAGAGAGCAACAACTTTCTCTCTTAACAACTATATGCCAACTGCTTAATCTCTTCTACTTACAAAATTAACTGACAAATCCCTCTTATATGCTAACTAACTCCCTACGGAAAATACCAGAACAAATGGGGAAATAACAGAATATAACAAACAGCCTCAAAGAATGATAGAGTGACAGCAAAGTCCCTGACATTACTCTTTCCATGCAGTCTGGTCCAAACATTTCTTTAACTTTGCTGTCATATTAACTGTTCTTTCAATGGCTTCCAATCCAACCTTGTCTTTTGCATTGGTATCCTTAACATATAGTCACATTGATAACCCAAAACATTTGCCAATCTTCTATTTTCTCTGATATTTTCATACAGTCTTCTTAATGTACCATGAAAAATGATCTAAATTACTTTGGGTTTCATGGAGTATCATTGATTTACATCTGGGTCAAATTAGTTTAATTTCCAATTTATATCATATATACAAGTTTATAATCTTATGGAAATATTTACCCTACTGTTTCAGGTCACAAAAGCTGTCTCTCTTTTATCCAGATGGATGGCCATAGATCTCTACATACGAGAAATTGATAACCTCAGATTTGAACTTTCCATGAACCAGTGTACCAATAAATTGTCAAGATTGGCACATGAAATCTTGGAAAAAGGTACTGCATGCATGTTTGTTTACATTACTTCGCATAGAGAAATCTAAACGACCTATAATTAAGTTCTCGATAAGTAGAGTTATACAGATAAATACTTCCAGGAATAATTAATTACTAGAAGTATATAGTCATATCTGTCTCTGTTATTTCATCCTTCTATAAACTTATAATATTTAACCTGAAAGAATTCATATCTTATATGCTCTATCATATTTGGAGTTGTGGACATTTTTCCTCTTTGAAATAATTCAGCAACAAGCTTTATCAGGACTTATTTTAAGGGGGAATCACCAACCATTTTCAGAACATGCATAGAACGTTAAGTCTTACTAAGAAATGCAAGACAATCAGCGTCAACAGGGTTGATGGATGGCGGTTGAGGAAGACCAAAACTTACGTGAGTGGTAATAATTAGGAAGGAGACTGTAAGTTATTGCTTAGTAAAAGATGGGGCATATAGATAAGGTGGAAGGATTCATGTTGGGTATTGAAATTGTTGAAAGAAGGTCCTTTCTTCTTCTCCTACCTTTCTTTTTTCCTTTTGTTTTTACATTCCATTTTTTTATTGTTCCTTTTGTAATTGAAGTTTTGACGATAAGGCTTTATTCACTTGAGCTGTATTATTTCAAATGAGAATCTTGTGTGATCTGAATACAGGTTTATCCATACTCATTATTCCAATGATGTTTATTTACAGAAGTTGTAAATTATCATGTCCGACTTTAAACTTGTGCCTCGCCGAAGTAAGCTGATCCCACTAGAATGAAAGAAAAGAAAAGTTCATATGGTATATGTCAATATTATTTTTCTTAGTGAGGGTAAAAGCTTGTAGTTGCGAAGGTTTTACACAAATTTCCATGAAGCTTGTACAATTTACCAAAACTGACAAAGAGCTTTGGATGACGTGATTAACTGGAAGCATGACTATATTTTTGCATCATGAATTTATAAGCCATTGAGATAAAACGGGCTAATATGTCACACAGTTAGGATCCTGCCATTGTTATAAGAAGCGACCTGTTAAATCATATATGCATGATGATCAAGCTAAGTACTACACGGATACCTCTATTACCTAACATATCTGAATTTCTGTCCAGAAACTTCTTCTGAGGATCGGCACGAGAGTTGGAACCAACCATTAAACTGGACTCAACCGAAGAATCGCTGCCAGCAAGTACATGGCCTTCCGACACAACTTCCGCCCGGAGCTGATTTACCTTCTTGCACAGGTTCAAAACCTGGGCTACTTAGATGGTTGTCTTTATTTAAGATGCATTTTATACTTTTGATTCTGCTCTACCTATCAAACATCCAGGTTTGCTTATAACATGTTTGTCATGAACCGGACTTTCCGAAAACAAGCTGGCTTCACGACACTTAGTTAATTCTTAAGCATTGTTATACGACACTTATTTGATTTCTGTTCTCTCATTGCTTTCACAAGGCAACAATTTTTTTTCTTAAGCATTGTTATATTATTAATCATAGCAATTGACCCCATCCACATGGGGGAATCTTACCATAAAGCAAAATATAGGAAACATGATGCATATTTACTTTCTCCATTCGAACATGAACGACCTTGATCATGAGCCAGAAAGGGTGTCATGATTGTTTTGGGATATGGAGAGGACTATGTTCCCGACGAAGAAATTGATGAAATTCTCTGTCTTCTTCTCTGTAGAATTCAAGGAAGTGGAATCTCATTATCCCCAACTGGAACTTCCTGGGACAGATTACAAGCCGCTGAACCGCAAGGTGAAGTATGCTCAAGTTGATTATCATAGTTGTATCCTGTGAACCAAAGTTCGTGATTCTTATATCTTGCCTAGAATAATCCAGCATCGACATTTTTGATATTTTTTTTTGAAGTTTTCTGGTTTTATATTTAAACCTAAAACAGGAAGCCCCGGGTTCTTCATACAAGGGTTCAAGTTCAAATCTCCAGAAATTGGCTGCTGATGGAACTCAAACAAATACTGTCAATGCTCAGCAACCTACTACACCACGTTCTGCTTCTCTTGGATCAAGTCAGCTCCTTGCTCAGAGAAAATTATTTGCTGAGTCACAAATAGGAAGAACCAGCTTTCAGAAGCTTTTGGAGCCAAGCATGTCTCAAAAACCTGGAATTGCTCCTTACAGAGTTGTTCTTGGGGACGTAAAAGAAAAGGTACATTTTCAAGTTGCTTCATACAAACATGAGACATTTTATTTATGAACTGCATATTGAATCTCTCGATTCAATTCACATTAGTATTGGTTGAAACAATGTTTACTTTTGATCTGAATGAATGTAGCTTTTTGCAGCAACTCTGCACATCCTAGCCTTCACGTATTAGAGTAATGACTAATGAGGATACCTTTTCTCAGTATGACTGTGCATCGTATCGTTCACTTCTTTATCAGTGGATCAATCTTGGAAAACCCTAAGGATTCATGACAGAAACATGTTTTCCATGTGATAAGAGTACTTACATTGTCATCTAGTATTATTTAATGGGGAGAAACATTCTTTGATCTGTCGACTAGTATAAAAGGAATGTGAGACTGGAATAACATGATGAAGGCCAGATAGTAGATGTTTGAATTTGTTGGTAAATCTATACTAGGTAAGAGTGCGCTACAAATAAATACTGGTTCAAGGTTAGAGCTCTGTGATGAATTTTAGGATATATGCAGAGATAGATAAGGCAAATGATTAATGAAAAAAATTAGAACTTGCAAATAAAGGAGCAGCCATTGTCATGGTTGCCAAAATTGATAATAGGAAATGAGAGATAGCTGTAAGCTTTTTGATGATAAACAACTTTAACGGCTTAGTTATCTAAAAAAGAAAAAAAAAGGCAGTACATCAAAGGTATTGTACACATTAGATAATATTCACACCTCTCATCTGCTTTGATGTGTCTATACTGTCTTAATCTCTTATATGATGATTAATATGTGCCTTTTCTGTGAGTCTCAGCTTATCAAGACACGAAGGAGGCTGGAGCTGCTTCTTGAGGATCTTCCTTGTGAACAGGATCCTTCTGATTATTTTGAAACTTCAGATCAGCTTCTGGAACCACTTCTTCTATGCTATGATTCTCTGGTATAAATCAAGTAGTTATCACTCCCACCAAAATACTGCTGCAATTGTCATCGGATACAGCCAAAACTTGATAAATTGTAGAATTCCGGCTAACACAAGAAATGGAAGAAAGAAGCCTTCATTATGAACTATCTGAGCAGTTCTTGTTCTAGGCTAATGTAAGATTTTGATTGTCACAGCAATCCTCTGGATCTGGAGTTCTAGCTGACGGTAGACTTGTTGACCTAATCAGAAGAATTTCTACTTTTGGGATGGTTTTAATGAAGCTTGACTTGCGTCAGGTTTGCTCTATTTTAAGATGTGAAATTGTAAATTGATTAGAACTGTTCTTGAATATTGCATAATGTTTCAGGAATCTGCTCGGCATTCAGAGACACTAGATGCAATCACCAAATATCTGGACATGGGTACCTATAGTGAATGGGATGAAGAAAGAAAACTCGAATTTCTAACTAGAGAGTTGAAAGGGAAAAGGCCTCTGGTTCCTCCAACAATAGAGGTAAGTGTGACATCTTTGGAATCATCATTTACATGAAAATAGGGACATCTATCAGGACAAAAGTTTACAATAAGTTTTTATGTTTGGTAGGAGAAAGTATAATTTCCTCCTTTTGATAATTATAGGTTTTAAGTATATGATTGTTTACGAGGCACCTTGCCGATAATAGTTTCTTAAAACATGTCAATTACGACGTATTTTTGTTTGAAATATATTTCATTCTTTCTTATCAGCTCAAATGGCTTTGTTAGGTTCCTGCTGATGTTAAAGAAGTTCTGGACACTTTCCGTGTTGCTGCTGAGTTGGGAACTGATTCTCTAGGAGCATATGTGATTTCTATGGCCTCTCATGTAAGATAGGATGACGCAACTTCGAAGAACTATTTGTAGCTTTCTCTTCTGACGATTCTCTCATTGTTCTGGCATCAATAGCCATTACCTGAACTTTTTACTTGACCTTTGCTTCCTGCCAGGCAAGTGATGTCCTTGCTGTGGAGCTTCTTCAGAAAGATGCTCGCCTTGCTGTTGCTGGGGAGCAAGGCAGACCATGTCTTGGTGGGACGTAAGTCCTCTCTTCTTCCTCTCTTGACCTACGCAGCTCAAAGCTTTTCAAATAAGAGCTATACCTTCTCTCATTTCCCTTGCCATTTTCTTGCTCTACTTTCCGAAAATAATCTCAATCATTGTTTATTCTTCTTTCTATATTGATGAGTTACGAACAGATTTATTACATCTATATTCCTTACTCTGATACCACTTGGAGGAGTTAACAAAGTTCAATCAACACTTGTGCAGCATTATACCTTATTCACCAATATAGAGCACTCAGGTTATATATGGTTTGAATAACTGAGTACACAAGTTATATGGAAGGATAAAGGCTCATAGTCAATGCAAGACAAGGAAGATATAATATCTTTGTTAATATCCGAAAGTAACTATTGTACGGCTGTGGTTCACTTTCATATGAGGACTAATTTCCTTATAACGATCAGAACTCCAATTTCCCAATTTAAGTTAATACTCATGAACCCACAGCCCTAGACAACTTTCTGCTAAATAATAAAGGACTTTAAACTAATATCCAACTGGCTTTGTTGTTACATCTCAGTCATTGTGCTAATGTCATGAAGGTGGAAAAATTTGTTTGCCACTTAGCACAAAATTTCATGTTCAATGTTCGTTCTTCTTTTTCATTGATGTTGTTGCGTTATTGGTATGCTTTGTGATGGTATGCTATTTATATATATTTTTTTCTTTCAAAATCTTTTTTCTTAGACCGATGGGTCGGCAGATGTTTAGAATGACGTGAGTTTTAATACTGGAACCTCAGGTTGTACATCGAAGAAACATTTTTGGTGGAAAATTTATTTCTTGCTTATACTATGAGGATAATATTCTATCAGAGCGAAATCTAAGTTGAAAATTGTCAGTTGTGTCTTGAATTCATTCACTGGGGTATTTTGCAAAAATACTTTTGATAGTGCAGTCTTTTGTACTTTTGGGCAGGGTAGGCAGTTGACAATGATGCATATGTTATGTGTCTGAGCATATATAGCACACCATACTTATCAAGATCTGTGCATATTTTGAAACAGATTGCGGGTGGTCCCACTTTTTGAAACTGTGAAGGATTTGAGAGGAGCCGGCTCAGTGATAAGAAAATTACTATCAATTGATTGGTATCGTGAACACATAATAAGGAATCACAATGGGCAACAAGAGGTATTTAAGATGGCTTAACTAAGATGTTTTACATTTACAGTCTTCAGGAATAGATTGAGATCAACAAATCCGTGTAGGTAATGGTTGGATATTCGGATTCGGGTAAAGACGCTGGCCGCTTTACAGCTGCATGGGAACTTTACAAAGCGCAAGAGGATGTTGTAGCTGCATGCAATGAGTTTGGTATTAAAGTTACTCTATTCCACGGGCGTGGAGGAAGTGTTGGTCGTGGGGGTGGGCCCACACATCTTGCTATTCAGTCTCAGCCACCTGGTTCTGTAATGGTGAGTTATCAATTAATAACAGCCTTAAAAGTCTAACTGCTCTAAATTTTCTATTCTTGATTGAAGTTTGGGAAAAATTGCAGTCAATTGTCTCAAGTATTGTTCCTAGAATTTAATATCTTGTTTATCCAACTAGGCACATTATGTACATATGAATGTATTAATTGTTAATGATACAGGGGAATTATGATTTGTGTAAGGGGGAAGGGAGCAAAGTAACATGTTACATTAAAATAATAATTAGACAAACAAAGATGTATACTGACAAGATAGATAAAATTATTGTTGATAGTTGTTAAAGCTATAAAATTATTGATGACAATTTCATTTTGTAAATCTCGGCTCTAAGGGGGATGCTGGAGCTTTGTGGGGTGAAGCTGTTTTTGGTCTGTTGTGGAGTATATGGATTGAGTGTAATACTCGCATTTTTAGGAGCCAAGAGTTGCCTTTTTCTCTTCTTTGCAAAAGGATTTTTTTGGGCGTGGAGTCTGGTTCTTTCCATGCATTGCCGCTTTCTGTTTTGCCTAAGAGTTGGGGAGCAGTTTTGTTTTAGTTGTTAGGCTTTCACTCGTTTTCTTTGTTGTTTTCTTATATTTTTGTAGCTGTTTGGGCGGATCCATGGTCTGCCTCTTTTTGTAATCTCTTTCTATCATTCTAATAAAATTTCTTCTTTTATCAAAAATATAATAAAATTGCTTAAGCTATTATTTCTTAAGAATCAAGCAAACATTCTTTAACAGTACAACCTTGAATCTCATAATTTGTCACAGTTTTCACAGAAAACATACTTTATGATATTCCATTATAAAATGCTGAAGTATTTTGTCGATATTCAGCTTTATCCTTGAATTCGCAGGGTACACTTCGATCAACCGAACAGGGAGAAATGGTGCAGGCCAAGTTTGGGCTTCCAGAAGTGGCAGTTCGACAACTAGAGATCTACACTACAGCTGTGCTTCTTTCCACCCTTCGTCCTCCACATCCACCTAGAGAAGAAAAATGGCGTAATCTCATGGAAGAGATCTCCAAGTTCAGTTGCCAAACTTATAGGAACACGGTTTATGAAAACCCAGAATTCCTTTCCTACTTCCAAGAAGCTACACCACAGGCTGAGCTCGGCTTCCTTAACATTGGGAGCCGCCCTACTAGAAGAAAGGCATCCGTAGGAATAGGACATCTTCGAGCGATCCCGTGGATATTTGCATGGACTCAAACACGGTTTGTTCTTCCAGCTTGGCTTGGAGTTGGAGCAGGCTTGAAGAGTGTTTGCGAGAAAGGTCATACCGATGAGTTACGAGCGGTTTACAAAGAATGGCCTTTCTTTCAATCCACTCTAGACCTTATAGAGATGGTGTTGGGGAAAGCAGATGTTCCGATTATCAAACATTATGATGAAGTCCTTGTATCTGAGAGTAGGAGAGGTCTTGGTGATGAACTTAGAAAAGAGCTCACAACAACAGAGAAGTATGTTTTGATAGTGACTGGCCATGAGAAGCTCTGTGAAAATAATAAGAGCTTGAGGAAGTTGATCGAGAGTAGGCTTCCTTATCTCAACCCACTTAACATGCTGCAGGTTGAGATTTTGAGAAGGCTGAGACGCGACGATGACAACCACAAACTTAGAGATGCATTGCTCATCACAATAAATGGGATTGCTGCCGGAATGAGGAATACCGGTTGAAATCCCATATGAAGGCTAAATAGACGATATACAAGATTTCTCCTTTAAGTATTTTATACAACAAAATGAGCTTGTCCTAGCATTGAGCTAGCTATACTTGGCTTTTTGATTTGTCAGAAAACCCCTACTGTGAATATCAGCTTAACCTCGGAGAATATCGGGATCTGAAATGCAACAACTGTTAATTATTCTCATTAACTATTGTGTGGTATGGTCCTTTTATGGGACTATTATTTGTTTGCATTACTATACAGGACAGCGTAAGCCTCTTAGAAGTTTGCATTGCCCTGTGAACACAGATGACAGATTTCTCATCTTGGCTCACCAAATTGAATGCATCAAATGTATGTACAGAATTGTTATCCGAAATTTGGTTAGTCAGTGGAGGTGAATGCTATTCTGTTGAGAAAGATCTTGGGTTCTGCTCATCAGGTCACTATAATTTTTTGGGTCACAGGATTCTCTAGTGGTATACTATGCACAATTCTCCATTCACATTCCCCTTGGTATTTTGGACAAAGGAGGAACTTTTGGATGAATTGTACATAAGGGGTGATTGATAGCTTGAAATACCACATTTGCAAGTGAGTCAGTCCTCTTAATGTTATTTGTAGCTAGGGAAGGGTCCTTTTCCCATGCCATGATGAATAAGAATGCACCAATTTTGCCTCCACAAAGGCGATTTTAAGGTCCATTAGACGACACTTTTGTTCAGTGTGGGCTGCTACTTGATGCACATCAACAATTGATTTACAGGTGTAAAGTTAAAAAATATTCAGTCCTTTCAATTTTCATCACCCTCTTATAAGCGAGTTCACATTTATATTTAAAATTTTAGGGTCATCCTTTTCAACGATTAGGATGAAATAAAAAAATATAATAAAATTGGACCATTTGGGACAGAAGATCCGAACTCCTTGTAAGCGGATTATATCTTTTCCCACGGCTAGATTTTGGGTGGAAAATTTATTCATGTGTACTTGCCATGAATCTCTTCCCACACTCGTAACGATTCCATATATACTCATAGAAAGTGAGAAATTATTTGTCTTTTTCTTGACCCTTTTACAGCTGATATGATATTCCTCCGCTATATTTGTAGGTGAACAATCTATTCATCTGGTACTTAATGATCATCATTTGTGATCAATAATATTTTCTTGCCTTCCACCAGAAACGGAATCTAACACGGAAGATATCTTCTGTATAGGCATGAGCTTTTGCTTTCTGAGCAGAATAAGGTGCCATGGCGCATATGTTCTATACGGAAAGATACCAACACATTTCTGCAAATTATGAGGAGAGAGAGGGTGGTGTTCAATCAGGGTGAGGTGTATTAGAACACCATATTATTGGAGCTTCCTCAAAGTTTTGCCACCAAGTTTTTCACATAGTGGAGTCCAGCCTCTTTTAGAATCTTAAACACATATAGTACCTTTCTGTACATATGTGAGTGTTCATGGTCATCTACGAAGAAATGGTTCCGAGTTGATCCTTAGCCAAGGTTTGCATAAGTTGATCCCGTCTACCACCTAACCGTGTTGAATCAATGAACTACAATAAGAAAAACTGGCCAGGCGATGATCTCTTTCGATTGCCTAATTTTGATATTGAGTAGGGTTCAATTCATACAAATTAAGGAGTACATGATATATATTTGGCTATTTTCACTATCATCAAGTAGTGAAAATAGCCAACACAGAAACATAGAAAGATTTGACTTTTATCCTTTACAAGAGAACTCAAAAATTTCATGAGTTAGATGAATAAAGGTAGGTTTTGCTTTACTTGGTATTTCCAGCAGGAGGAAACCTACATATCTTTTGGAGGAGGAGGGGGAGCAAATCAACTATATAATCACTTTTCTTGCAGTAAAATTTGATGAAATGATCTATGTCTCCATTCGCTTTAAGGGACATTTAAAAGCCAAAACGTACATCTAATTATATAACAAGCTAATTAATTAATTCCAATTTATGAATGCATATATAGTTTTGCTTTTCTCTGGAAAACTACACCATTTTCATGGCTAGGTTTAGTGCTATATATGTAGACACATTCAAGTAAGTCGTAGGTAGACCAACGCTCAGTTTCGGTAAAGTAACACCAACGACACAACATGGACAGTAGAGGAGAGCTACTGTAATGCAACTCCCCAAGTCTAAGTAACACCCCAAGTCTAAAACCATATATGAAAATTTCATCTCTATCTGATGTGAGAATGTTGGGTGTTACGTCTATCTACCTAGACTCTAGCGGTCATGATTCGAGAACTCATGTATCTTGTAATGGTAATGTACCATAAAACCCTAATGTCAAACCACCACAAGAAATCATCTCAAAAGCATTACCTAGCTATAGCTAGTGAGAACTTGCAAGGATGGGAACACCATTACAAGGACTTTTTAAGGTTGTGGGAGAGTTGTCTGTTGTAAACATGTCAAATCCTTGAAACTAGCTAGCAAGTGCACCACACAACACAACTTCTTTGTCCAACCAATTATTGGAATCATATGATGCTTTCTTACCTTAAACATTCGAATTAAAGCACTTTGTAGCTAGGCTTAATTAATTTCAATTATATATCAACCTTACATAGTCGCCGAAATCATTATAATCGATTAATAATTATGGAGAGTACAACACATCGGTGTAAAAGATTGTGCCCTTTGATCTATGTGCCAGCATGCCTGCCCTACTAATGTCTGTCTAATGATCACTTACTTAAACATGATAACGATTTTTCCACCTTCAAAACGTCAAACAATTAAGTTGACCGACAAAATTAGGAATATATATATATATATATATATATGTGAGTAGTAATTAAAAAATAAAAACCAAAGTAGTCAAATAATAATTATATAAAGTAAAGATGGACGTCCTAGAAAATATTGGGATAAAATGATAAATACTATTTAATAAAGTTTGGGCATGTTGCAATTAATTAATTAAAATTATATAGTCAACACTCTTAATTAATTTTTCATGGATATCATATGTTCCAACATGGGTTTATTAAAGTGTCACTTTATTATATGATCCATTACCACATCTAAGCAATTACGATTTTGAAGAATTCGAATTCGTTCCAAAAAGATATTGGAACTAAATTTGGTTAAAAAAAAATTTGTTTTCGATATTATTCTGAGAGAGGATCCTCGATCCCACTGTGTGTATCATTACTCATATAGTAGAAGGATCTAATAATAATGAGACCCACCATTATATGAATAATGATATATAGAGTAAAACACAAAGTGAAATAGAGGATCCAAAGGGAATTAAGGGGTGGCTCAGTGGTAGAGCCGAGCTTTACAGTATGTAAGGTCTCAGGTTCGATCCCTTCTCATGCCCCCTTGAGGCAAAAAAAAAAAAAAGATCCAAACTCTATTATTCAAACTTACATTAAAAATGCCATTAATTTTAGGGTCCGAAATACTAATTAACTAGATAATTAATGAAAATGCTAATGGAAGAACGAGTCCAATCTTCTGTTTTAAATAATATTTTATTTCATGTTTTATCTTTCTCAAATTCCATTCTAACCCTTTAAATTTTGATCAAATTTTAAATCATAAATATATACAATTAATCTTAGTGACACATTAACTACAAACAGGTCCGACCATCTCCACCCGAATTGCTTCCATTTCACTAATCTTAGATATGTCGGAATCAAGATAGTGTTGTACGCTTCCATTTCGAGGAAACAAACAAAGAAAGAATGAAAAGGAATTTTGTCTCTCCAAATGGCCACCCAGAAATATTAGAGGGTTAGGAACATGAAACCATCACAAGAACATGATGACGAGGTGATACAAATGAATTGGAAAACGTAATTGGAAAGGGATAAGAAAAATTGTTAGTAGAAACACTAACATAGTAACATATATGAATCTCAATTTTTCTGTTTCAGATGGCGTTTCATCTCCTGCTTC
The DNA here is from genome assembly GCA_028566635.1 of Lobelia cardinalis. Lineage (NCBI taxonomy): Eukaryota > Viridiplantae > Streptophyta > Magnoliopsida > Asterales > Campanulaceae > Lobelia > Lobelia cardinalis. The sequence continues at coordinate 17,407,247 of JAOWAN010000005.1, forward strand.
ATAATTTTTAACACGTAATCTAAATAACTAGAATTTTAGAGTTTAAAATTTTAGGATCATCTTTTAAACGGTTGAAATAAAATTTCTAAAAAAATAAAACTAAAAACAAGATACTATCTGAAACAGAAAATTCAAACTCATCATATATACTAGTGAATGAAGCGATCGTCAAAAGTGGTATATAGTGATCTAGTAGGAAATGCAATTTCCACAGCTTTATTATTCTCCCAGCTAGGGTTGTTTCATTCAATTGCTTTCTTCGAAAGAAAGTTCCCCACTTGTTCCCTTCGAGGTTCCGAACCAAGAGAGTCGTGCACATGTAGAGATACGGGTGTGTTTGGATGCGGGACGTGTTTGCATCGGTGATTTTTATTTGCATAAACCGTCTGAGGCAAACATTGCGTATTCTTTTTCATTGAGTTTTTAAGTTTTTAGATTTTTTTGTTAATGTAAAGATTAAAATAAAAAATAGGAGAGAAAAAAAATCAGCAAATGGAGAGAAAAATGTAATTTTTAAAATAAAGAAATGAAAAGAAAGCATGCTTACTGATTAATCGAGCCCGTCGTGAATTACTTGGTCACTCATTTTTCTTGCTTGACCAAGTCCGGTCTTTGTTTGGGCTGTTTTCGCCCCAAGAAAAAAATTTTAAAAAGGAAAAAAAAAAAAAAAAAAAAACTCTTTCCTTAATTTGATATCATTAGTGCTTTTGAAAAATTGTACTTGAGGTTTGGTTATAATTCACCGAGCGAAATAATCAAATTAATTGTGGTGGGGAGAATTCGGATTTCTTATTTTAAATGGCGCCATCTCATCTCCTGTTACATAAATATTAAAAATGACATGTATTAAAAATTAACTAAAATTTAGAGTTTACATCTTAGAGCGGTTTTTTAAATGTTAAATATAAGGTTTTAAAAGATGTTATAGAATTGAAATAATATTTGATATAAAAGATCCGAATTCGAGAGTTAATGCATTAAGATATTTAAGAATGAAGAAAAAAATAGCTGGAAAAGTGCAAAAAAAAAAAAAAAAAGGAGGAAAAAAATCCATAATAATCACTACTAATCGCTTAGGTCAAAAAACAAATCTAATCGGAAAGTTTCAAGATCCACTTTAGTGAAAAAAAAAAAAAAAAAAAACTACTACTACTACTTGGAAAGCATCTTACACTTGGTTGGCAGAGAGCATTGCAAATGATTTCCATCAATAAAAGATATGCAATGTACAATGTTAAAATAATAGATAGATAGAATAATGATACTTTAGAATAAAAAAAAATATATTCTCTTTGACACCTAATTTTATATTCACTCAATAATGAAATATCTTATCACCACCACAATAACTTTGTAATTAAAGTTTTAAAAAAAAAATAGTTTAAACTTTAGACGAACAAAAGCGTGTCAAATTAAAATCGACTATTCAAATACACTTTATATATAACGTGTAATTCAACGTCACGATCCGACAAAATGTAAAAAGGAAAAAAAGAAAAAGAAAAAGAAACAAATGCTTCAACTTTAGATTAAGTGATGACACCACGTACACCACCCTACCCTACCCTACCCTTTGTATGTAATTTGGACACGTAGATTAGATAGAAATGCCGCATTTTTGTGCAAATTATTTTAAGCGTTTATGCACTTGGTGCAAGAAAAATCCTAATAGCCTGCGTATCTTACTTTTCGGATAAAGCAAGTAAATTTAATGAAAAAAAATTAGTTATAACTGCCATCTTAATTTTAGTAAGTTATTAACCAATTATTTCATATAATTAGACGGTATTTTAGAAATTTTATATAATTAAAAATTTCTTATAATCAGCAATTTTTTTAATTAGGTATTTTATATGATTATGAATTAAAATTAACAATAAAATAATCATAAAGATGTATTATAACAGTAATTTTTATTTTTTATTGATGCTATATTCATATTTTTTTACGTTATATTCATTTGTACATGTGACCATATTTTCTATGTTCATATTATAAATATGCCGTGTTCATTACGTTATGTTCATTACGTTATTATAGTGTTCATTCAATTCAACGGTATGTTCATTTAACATGTCAACATTGTTCATTTGTATAGTCATATTGAAATTACGTATTATAGTGTTCATTTAATTTAACGGTATGTTCATTTTACATGTCAACTTTATTCATTTCTATATTCATATATTCATTATGTTATTATACTATTTATATAATTCAACATTATGTTTATTTTACATGTCAACATTGTTCATATTTATATATGAACATGTTCATTCATTCTATTATTTTATTCATTGTATAAATAAATGTGATGTATTTATATTAGAAGTAGACTGTGTTCATATTATCAGAATGATGCATTCATTTTATAAAATGTTATATTTCATTGATAATGTATTTTGCATTCATTGACTATATTTCATTTATTAATGTTCATTAGTTTACATTCTTCATGTTCATTATATTCATTATTCATGTTCATTAAATTCATTGTTCATGTTCATTAGCTGGAGTAATCGCAGAAATGTGAATTTTTTTGAGTTAAATTTTCGAGATTTTGAAAAAATAAATTTTTTGTACAATTATTATGGAATAGAGAGAAAATAAATTATAATTTCATAAAATTAGGAATCAGTTTGATTGATTTACACGACTATTTTAGGAATAAAGAAAAAAAATGTCAATTTCTAAATTTTAGAAATTAATTCCATATAATTAAAAATCAATTTGATTGATTTAAGGGTCTTTTTTTAAAATAGAAAAAAAATAAAATATCAATTCCTAAATTTTAGGAATTAGCTAGATTTAAATAAGAAGAATGGGAGAGAGTGAGCGGATGAAAAGACATGCTGACGTCCCTAACATTAAGCACTGATGCGCTTAATATACCAACTAACAAAAAGAACACACACTCTCTCTCTCTCTCTCACCCTTTTCATTTTTCCTTAGACTAGACACTCGTACAGCTAGGATCAAAAGAGTTTCTTTTTCAACTTGGATATTTTATCCCAAATTGTATTCCACCTCGTGTCATATAATATTTAAAAGTCATCGATACATATGATAAATTGATTAATAATTTAAAATTTAAAATTTTAAAATTATCTTTAAAACAACTGAAATAAAATTTTATAAAAATAAAATATAAAATACCCATTGAAACAGAAAATTCAAACTTTTTTCCCCTTAAATTTTAGTCCTATATATTAATTTAATACAAATATAGTGTACAAGTGTTTTATATCATGTCTAATTCCATCGGATTCGAGGGCTTTTTATCCCCATAAGGTGGGCGTTTTGATTTATTGGACTCTTTATAACCAAAAATATTGTGGTGAAGTTTGGTTTTTTTTTTTTTTTTTTTTGGTCGGCATGAGAAGGAATCGAACCTGAGATCTTACATACTGTAAAGCTCGGCTCTACCACTGAGTCACTCTTTAATTCCCTGGTGAAGTTTGGTAAAAGCTTATAAAATACGGAGATCAAATCTTCCTCCACTGTGATAATCCATATCCCACATTGGGTGGAAATGGAAAATCACTGTGGTTTATATGGAATCCTCCTACTACCCACCTAGCATCAAATCATCCATGGACTTTTGGGTCGCCTGTGATGGGCCGTTGATCCAAGATGCG
>JAOWAN010000005.1:17424030-17441297 GCA_028566635.1 Lobelia cardinalis
TACCTTCCTCGCGTTCTCCTCGCTCCCAATATCCTCGCTGTAGCTCGCTATATGCTGGCTGAAGCTCGCTGTCGAGCATTCTGGCCTTAGCTCGCATGGCTGGTCCTCGCGAGCTCGCTGCCTGCCTTGGCGACCTCTCATCATGAGCTCTGTGAACCTTGTGGTAATGTTGCTGTTTCTGAAGGCTGAGGTTCAATGGTAGCCTCCAATTATAATACTGTTCCGATTTGAGTTACTTAAAAGTAGTGTATATATGTTTTGTTTCGCATGGGACAAGAACTGCGGTTGCTTGCAGCATATGCTTATTGCTTCCGCAATCTGTTGGGTGCTGGTTGTAAAAGGCTGTTAGATTATCCAATTTTACTGATGGGGTGATCATTTATGTGGCAATTCTTATATTATATTTGATTCTTCTCCATCATGTGTCGTTATCTTATTTGATATGCCAACATTTAAAGTCACAGGGTCAACCCTTCCTGGCTCCATCTATTGACTAGCGCGACATGAGAATGTGAACCTTTACTTCAAATATGTGCATGGGTAGTATCTTTTGTCTTACTCGATCTGTGAGTATTAAACACCTTAATCAAGTCAACTTATTTGCCTGGCTCCCTCTATTGACTAGGACCACATGAGAATGCTGACTTTACATTCTCAAAATATGTGCATCGGTAATGCCTTATTCTTCTCATGTTGATACGCTCATGTGAAACTAGAAGGATAACAAATCTGATCAATTTACCCCAGGTTCATATCTCTTCAACTGCCGAGTCTTTGCACAAGTGCAAAATACTAAGTTGGTAGGAATTCGTTGATTAGCGTGTATTTTTCATAATTATATTAATTGCGTTGTATATTAGAAAGAAGTATACATGTGCTAATGAACATGTGGATCTCCTACTAACTCAAAATTTTTTTGTATGTCAATGTGAAATGATCACTTGAACTGATTCATGGAGATTCTTGTTCATACCGGGTGTAAAGTTGAAGCCTTCGTAAGTTTAGGGCTTTCAGCTAATTTTTCCGAGCAATTCTAGCCACGCGGACCTTTGTCACCTGTCATCTTTACTACTCATTTCCTACAGTAATAGTGCATGTACAAAGTTTTTTCTGTACTTATGCATCTAGAATCCTGTGGTCATTTTTGTCCAGTCTTGCTATATGATGGTTCTGTTGCCCCCCTCTCCCCATGTTCATTTCTAGCTGTTTTCAGTTTTTCCGTCCTAGTGTTTGATATGAGGTTGGGTTTGGGAATGGAATTCGGTTTTCGGAGGATCATTGGATAGGGAACTTTCCTCTTAAGCTCACGTTTACTTGTTTATTTCTGCTTTCTAGCATTCATAACACTCCTACTGATGCTTTTCTTGGTAGGGAGTTGGGGGGGGGTCTTTTTTTTTTTTGGAATTTTCATTTCGCTCAATGATAGAGAATCCATGTGGTTGCATATTTATTATTTCAATTGTCTTCCTTTAGACCTTCGGATCTTCAATCTTATCATCGAATTTGGATTCATAGACAATCTCGGTCGTTCTCTGTAAAGTCTTTCACCAAAATTCGTCATCCACTTTCATAGCTTGATCTTCCTCTCTATAAATTCATTTGGAAGTCCAAGGTTATGTTCAAGTGCAAAGTCTTTACTTGGTCAGTGGTCCTCGGTCGGTTGAATACTAATGATTGGCGGCAACAACGTCATCCAAAGATATCTATTTTTTCAGATATGTGCGTTTGTGTATGAGAGCTAGTGAATCTCATGAGCATTTGTTTATGCATTGCCGTACGGCTTGGAGTCGCTGGTGCAGGTTGTTTGGGGGGAAAGGAGAGATAGCCTCGCAGTGTGGAGGATTTTTATATGATCTGACATTTGGGTTTTGGTCGATCAAGGGATGTTTCTTTGCTGTAAGGATGTGCTGTGTTCAGTTTGTTGTGGAACATTTGAATTGAGAGGAATTCTTGGATTTTCAGAGATCGAGAATTGTGCTCTCGCTTTTGTGGGAGAAGATCATCGTGTAGTCTTCCTTTTGGGCAAAGAGTTTTCGCGCTTTTCGGGGATTGTCATTGGGAGATTTGTCTAGTGTTGGAGAGTTGCTATTCAATAATTTGTGTGCTTTAGTATGTTTTTGCTTTGATGGTTCTTGGTGGACTTCTTGTTCACCTTCTTTGTATCCTTTTTCTCTATAAATGATATTCTTCTTTTATCAAAAAATAAAAATAAAAAATAACTACGCGTCCAAGTGTCTTGGCTAAAGTTTTGTTGCTGGAGCTGTTAGATATCGCAAGATAATACAAATCTACCGAAATGGTATTAGAAGTGGTCGAAACTTTTTGAGTCGCAACTGTTCAAAATGTCATGTTTCAACTTAAAATTATTTCTTTTTATTCATTAGGACCTCTAATTTGATATTTGTATTTCTTCAATTCAGATGGTGAACTAATTGCACTTGTTCGCAAGAAGCAGCCATGGGCAGATCTGAAGATTGTTAAGGTAATTCACCTTTTCTTGTTTTGATGGAGTTGTCAAGTGTTATTCAATACTTAGTCATCATCGTCTTTTTATAATAAATGCTACTGTGTCTACCTTATGTAACAGCAAGTTATAGAAGCAAAAATGTATGCTTTGCTTGGTGAAAGGACTGCAGCAGATGATGAGAAGCCAATTAAAAAGAAAAAAGAGAAGCCTTTTAAAGTAGAAGTAAGCAGGCTGACTATTATATTGTTCTTTCATATCTGTGTCTGTACAAGACAATTGTTTCCATATCTTTCCTCATATTTCTGCTTCCATAGGAGAAAAAGACTTCTGCTGAGAATCCTCCTCCACCAACACCTTCAGAAGAAGAGATCAATCCATTTTTGATATTCCCTGCCCCTGAGGAGAACTATAAGGTAGTGAACTGTTTCATCTGTGCCTTTACTAAATACATGAGATTCTTCAACAATTACGGTGAAACTCAGTTTCACTTTGACATGTGGCTATTGCGTTAATCTTAAAGCATTAACATTTAACATCATACCTGGAGTCAAATACCAGATGGATTATCTTGTCTGTTATTGATTTAGAAGTTTTCCATTTTGAAACTGCACCCTCAATCCTAAATGAGCGATTCTGTTGACATCCTTAAGTATTCTGACCAGGGAGCATATATGCTAGCTAACCACAAAGGTCCGGTGTTGCTGTTCCCTTTACTATATTAAGTTCTACTGTCATTACAGGACCTATATGTGCATGAATCTTAGTGGTTTTAAATTAGGGAGAGATACTAAAATCTCATTGAGGTAACTTTTAATACCAAAAAGCCTAATTAAATATCTGAACGTCCAAAGCTTACAGAAAAGTCAAAGTTTGATTAAATATAACGCGGTAAAAAAACTTGCCATTCAATTCCAGCTTCAAATAAGTTGCTGTCTTAACTGAGGTGTATAGTTGATGCAATGCATCAGTACTACTGATTCAGGTTTCCCTTGAAGAATGCATTCAGATAGAGGCTAGAATCATGTGTCAATTATTATTATTATTAATTTTTTTTCCCTGCAAAGAACCATACTTACAGTAAAACCATCTAATCCTTCAAGCCAAGTTGGTCAAGATAGAGTTGAGGGGAAAAATTACCCAAATATATGCAGAGCTTGTTTTGGCTAAAATTAAAGGCTTCACTTCTTAACCGGTGCCTTTTCTGTAAACAATTATTTGCATCTGGCCCATGACTTTTTATTTCCTCATTGACAGCTAATAGATCTCCCTGGTTATAGAGGTCGAAGGTGATAAGCAGCCTACTCCTTTGGAGGCTTCTTAATGGTCTATATCTTCCGTTTCATGTTTTTAGAAAAACACACATTACATGAAAATTTTTGTGCAAGTATCCAATCTTCTTGGTGTTGTGGTAGAATGAAGAATTGAATTTTTCCCGTATGTTGCCATTTAAATTTTGGACTTTTGGATAGGAAATGTACTTTTGGGAATATTCTTCATAGGGTGTATCTTGATATTTTCCTTGGAAATTAATCCACAACACGAGGTTAATTCTGATCACTCTTTTTTTTTTCTTCTTCGGAGGGGGCATACACCTAACCCCAACCCTTATTAGTTACTCCCTCCGTTTCGATTTGTCCACGATAGCGACATATTGTGAGAGCTTTATGTCGCTTTCAGGACAATTAAAACGAAACGGAGGGAGTATTTATTAAGTAGGACTTACAAGAGTAACAAGTAGGGCATGTCGGGAGATATCTTCAATAAGATGTAATTTCTCCTCAGTAATGTTCGTCTCCAACGAGACTTGAGCCCCTAACCTCCCATTAGGAAAGAGAAGGGGATACCGCTAAACCAAGTGGTAATTAGTGTTAATTCTGATCACATCTGTGCTCGTGTTGAAAGACTTCCAGATCCTCCTTACTTGCGTCCTTTGGAAAGCTCAAATACCATGGCTTCACTCTTTTCGTTGAAGCTTCTGGTGACAAATTGGATTACTGGACCACTTTAGATGGGAGCACATGCAGAGTTGCGACAATTAGTGATAGAATGGGAGTTGGTATATTCTGATCATAATTTGGTTGAATGGGATGTCATAAGCAGTCTTAAGGAGGAAGTGGGTTTAGGGATTGGAAGTTGGTTCTCAGAAACATTTATCTTTTGGTGAATGGGTTTGGCAGTTTTTCTTAGAACCTCATTTCTCCAGCACTACATTGTATGGAGAAAGTTCGTGGTTTCATATCTTCTGTCCTCAAATCAGCTATATGTGCTTTGGGAACAGGAGTAGGGTTCCGTTATGGGGAATATTGTTGGGTTGGAACATCTTTCCCTTTGTCAGCGATCTTTCGGATATCTGTGTTATCTGTTGGAACCATAATGAGACTCTTGAGCCTCTCTTTCTCCATGTCATGTTGCATGGAAGTTTGGGAGTTCTCTATTTGACATTCACGGGCATGAGTTGGATTTGCCCTGATTCAGTGGAGACCTCATATAATCGGATAGCAGGTGTCGAGGTAAAAAAGATGAGCAGATTTTTTGGCAATGTGTGGTTTTTGATACTTGGTGGTGCATTGGGCATACCAACAGAAATTTTCACACGGATCAAGCATCCGCATACACTCTTGTGAAGGGAAGGATTTCTTCTTATGCTTTGTTGCAGGCTTCAGACTTGGGAGCTGTTAGACGAGTGTTTATTGTGACCTTTCAAGAGATTGAGGGAGGCTCTTCATTTGTCTGGCACTTTTATCAAAAACCATCGTAGTTAATTATGTAAATTAAGTGCATATGTGCGTAGCTCAGAGCTTGGGTAGAGAATGAAGATACAGGGACGTAGTTCGATGGCATTTGTTGCTAAAAATATCTACTTCTCCAAAAGTTTTTGTCAAAAGCATAAGAAAGATTAAGATTTTTTTTTTTGATACAAAAAGAACTTACATTAGAAAGGAGATAATACAAAGAGGTGGACCAGATATCTACCAAAAACATGAAAAGCTAAGACGGGTTAAAACAAAAATACATGCAGGCTAAAGCTATAAGGAAAGCAGAGCAGCTTTCCGATCTCTAGCCAAATCCACCAAAGGCAAGCTTGTAAAAGGTCCCAAACTTTGCGCCCAAAGAGAGGACTGAAAAGAAATCTTTTCCCAAAAATGGAAGATGATAACTCATGATCCCTAAAGATCCGGGAATTCCTCTCTATCCAAACACTCCCTCCCTTCTGGACAAAGAGTTCACTACTGCATTTAGGGACGTTTCATTCGAAGAGTCCACTTTTAATATTAAGCTATAAATATTTATTTTTTGCCCAAGTTTTTTCTTGCATAATCAAAACATGATTTTATCACATATTGTGGATTTATTTTTTTATAATTTGGATATGAATTGCAATAGATATGAAGTGTTCCAAGTACAAAATTTAAAAGTTTGACTTTCAAATGTGGACGCTTTGCCTGAAGGAGTATTTCATAACAAACTGAACACTTGACAGCTCCACATGATCCTATTATCCTTAGCCCTGCCAAAACCCTGGTGTCTGATGGATAGCCTGCATAATCTGAGGGATACTACAAAATTTCCCTCACCGCAAACAAGGAACTCAATGTATGCCATGCTACAGGGCAATTTAGGAACAAGTGATCACGAGTCTCTCACTACTCCTCAAACACATAACCCACATCTGAAGATAAAGCCTTATAGAGGCGCCGCCGCTGCTTCAAATCATTGGTATTCAAATGTTAATAGCAATTGACCAAGCAAAGACCTTGTACTTAGATGGAACCTTGGGCTTCCAAATAAAATTGTGAAGTGGAAAATCATTCTGAATCTGATGTCGAAAGGGATTTTCATAAAAGATTTGACGGAGTAAAGACCTGAAGTTTCTAGAAGCCAAGATCAATGATCTTGTTTTCTAAATCTTAACATCCGAATGCTACCTTTGGAGCATTTTACCAACCTTAGGCCCCCAATATTAGAAGCACTAAGAAAGGTGAGAAAATTTTGAACTCTAGAATCTATCATTCTATTGTAGATATAGGACATTAATCATTGGCTTTCAGAAACACGGATATTGATTATGACTGTCATTTACACAACATACTACACTTAACTAGGAAAACTGTGTCTCTTATTCGTAAATCTTCAATTATTTCCACCAGCCAAGCATCCTATACTTATGTTCATGTGTTAAATATCGGAGAGTTTATTTGATCCTCAGGTGCACACAGAAGTAATTTTCAGTGATCGTCCTGTGCTCCGAGCTTGTAACTCGAAGAAAATATTGGATGAACATTTGAAGGCAACTGGAGGAAAAGTTCTAACTCGCTTTCCGCCAGAACCAAATGGTTATCTGCATATAGGTCATGCCAAGGTAATTCTATTATTTCTAATTTGAACTTGCTGTGTTACTTGCTAGTGTTTCTCCTTATTTAGTGCACATGTCCAGGCTATGTTTGTGGACTTTGGTTTGGCAAAAGAAAGGGAGGGAGGCTGCTATCTGAGGTATTTCTGCATGCTGTAGAAATTTGTATAGTCTAATTCAGAGTTGATTCAAATTATTAAGCTTCCATGTGGATTTTGTTGGTGGAAGTAGTTAACAATAAATGTTCAGGATTAGGGAAAGTGGTGTTTTCTTTTGTGGAAGTCTAGGTTTGCCCCGTTGCAATCCCATCGTTATTACAGTTTAAAATATTCAAAGTAATTCTTCTTTTCTTCATCGAAGGAGATGTATCCCTTCTAATGCATGGACAAAATATAGTGGCCTAAAGTTGGTGATTTTCGCCTACTTGGAAGTATTTCAGTCAATTTTATACCTGTTTTATTTGGACAGATTCCCCATCACCCAAGGAAAATGAATTGAGTTTCTTAGGTAGGGACGTTAAGGTTGAATACAGATACTACAAATGAGTAGTACCCTCATTTATGTGGCACCTTCACCTTTATTATTTACATTCAGTTATAAAAACCCTAATGTGATCCATAGGTCGATATAAGCTGAACCTCATTGCTTTTAGGTGATCAAAGCATGATAGGCTACACCAAGAGGGTAAACCCTTGCCCCTTTTCCACACACTTCGCCACTCTAATTACCACATCAACTATCTCCATCTAGCAGGACTCCTACTCCCGAGCTCTGATATTGGAAAGTTTAGATGACCAATTGAGCAGCTTTTGGGTGGTCAAGCCGATATTCAGTTGAAAACTAGTAATTTATGCAGATTGCTCTTCGTAACTGGAGAAGGATAAAAAAAATATTTTTTTGGAGAAATACTCGTTTACCTCTAAAAAGAAAGGTTTCTTAGTGCATACATAAACTAAAGGATGCCGTGGCACATCTAGGTTTGATGACACTAACCCCGAAGCTGAGAAGAAAGAGTATATAGATCATATTGAAGAAATTGTTCAGTGGATGGGCTGGGAACCTTTCAAGGTAAAACTTTGATTTTTGTCTTATGATGGCTCATCTTGCTCCCTTACAACATTTCATATTACCGGAATATTTTGCAGATCACTTATACCAGTGACTACTTTCAAGAACTATATGATTTGGCTGTGGAGCTTATTAGAAGGGGCCATGCGTATGTTGATCACCAGGTTGTTCTTTTCATGCTATAGATTAGTTGCTGGGTTCCTTTGTCTTTTTAATTTTCTGAATAGAATCAATTATAACTCTAGGAGAGGAGGCATGTGATGATGTTAAGTGATAGAATGAAATCAGGTTGGGTGAAGTCGAGAAGTGCATATGAAGTGCTATGTGATTGAAATATAGCCTTCAAGTTGGAACTCGGAAGGAAAGTCTTGTAGAGCATCTATTTGACCCCTGCTCCTTTTTGAATAGAATGCTGGACAACTACAAAGTACATGTTAGCAAAATGACTGTAGCTGAAAGAGAATCGTAAGTTGGATATGTGCTAAAACTAGGAAAGATAAATCACAAGATGAATATATTCTTGAGATGGTCACTCCAACTGAACGTAGAATGGGAGAAAATCACTTAAGATGGTTTGGACGTATGCTCCTACCGTTCCGGGCAAAGAATCCACTACTCTATTTTGGGACGTTCCATTAAAAAGTCGACTTTAAAAAATTAAACTAGAAATAATTAGTTTTTTTTTTCTCAATTGTTTTTTTCTTGTTCAAAATATGGAAGTTCTTTCGCGTATTCTTGAAAAAAACTGTTAATTTATATGAAATACAAACTAGTAAAGGTACAAACTAAAAAGCTTGACTTCCATATGTACTCTTTTATCCAAAAAGGAGGGAGTATAATAACATAGGTCACTAAGTGCACTGATGAGGAACTGTGATAAGACACTCCATCCATGTTTTGCAAAGTGTCCATTATTGGTTTCCTCGGTTAGTTTGAGGAAATGACAACATACTCTATCCATTTTATACAAAGAGTCCATTTTTGGGTTCTATGGTTAATATGAGTACACTATGGTGCATTGTGCATTTGGATGGTGACTTCCATATGTACTCTTTTGTCCAAAAAGGAGGGGGTATAATAACATAGGTCACTAAGTGCACTGATGAGGAACTGTGATAAGACACTCCATCCATGTTTTGCAAAGAGTCCATTATTGGTTTCCTCGGTTAGTTTGAGGAAATGTGACAACATACTCTATCCATTTTATACAAAGAGTCCATTTTTGGGTTCTATGGTTAATATGAGTACACTATGGTGCATTTGGATGTCGAGGAATGCGAGAATTTTTCATAATCGGGTCTTATCCTTTTCCTTCCTTTAGGGTGGATCCAGTACCTCACTTCCTTTATGGGCATCAACACTTGGTGTTTTTGAGTGGGGTGGCAGTGATGGACTTGTGTAGAGAATGGGCTGCTGTGCTTCATTGGAGTCGTTTTGTTTTTCTTTTCTTTTTGCTACTATCTAGTTTTGTTTTCCTTCTTCTCAGAGGCCAGCTTGTCCTCCACCTTTTATATATTCTTTTCTTGAATCTATAAAATCTTCTCTTTTCATCAACAAGAATAAAAACATATGAGTACACTTTAACAGAAGGTTCACACGTGCAAAAATAAAAAAAATCACGTATCATAGTACTTATGTAGTTTTAAATGGTTGTAATATTATTTCCTAGAAATGTTACAAAACTTCTATGTATTCTGACTTATAAATCAATCTAATCCCATCTTGAATCTTGAAATTGGAAAATGGACTCTTTCATCGGAATGTAGGGGAGTCTATATTAAAAACCTGAGTACAGGAGGGGAAGACCATAACTAACATGTACGCCAATAATAGTGAAGGATATGAATGAATATTGCATGTGTGATGAGCGATCACGAAACAATGGACCGAACCGAAGGGCGAAAATTATTCATGTAGCGTACTTAAAGTAACTGGGGCAAATGCTTAGTTGAGTTGAGTTGGTTTCTATGGTGATATTGTCTCATCGGGAAGCATATTTTCTTCTCTTGAATCAGTTTCTTACCTGGAAATGCCTGTAATTCGAATGATGTGATTGGGGTTGATTTGCCTTGTGAGGCTGATTGCGACTGTGATTATTACCTTCGCATAGTCCTTTACTCCTTTATGTATGATCGTCTCCATGTTGAATACTTGCGAGTAAATTTTGGCCAGCAGGTGCTTCTAGATTCGTTATTCTTGATTGCTGTACTTTGTGTATTTTGTCACCAATAATGAAAATTACTCCCTCCATTCCAAAATATGTTTGTTCTCCTGTTTGAATGGGCACACTGTTTTAGGAGAGCTTTGACTTTTTAGTGTGTGGACATATAGCTTTTAGTCCAAATAAATGAGTGGCCGCAATTCCTTCTCTTGAAACCATAAAAAACTTCGTAACATTGGCACATATTTTGGAACACCCCTAAGAGGAATAGTGGACACTTTTTTTGGAACGGACTATGGAGGGATTGGGGAGTCTATTATTCTTTTTTTCTTAGAAGAAGATATCTTGTTTAAGTTTAAATGGTGTAAGTCTGAAAAGGAGGGACACATCCCATTCTCAATTGTGACAGTGACACTCATTTGTAGACCTGAAATGGAAGAGTGAATAGGGGGATGTAGAGCATAGTTAAATATAACTTGATGCGGTTCCTGATTTTCTTTTTCCACCTGTTCCAGACTGCGGACGAGATAAAGGAATATAGGGAGAAAAAGATGAACAGTCCTTGGAGAGATAGGCCTGTAGCAGAGTCACTAAAACTTTTCGATGATATGAAAAGAGGCATGATTGAAGAAGGGAAAGCTACCCTGAGAATGAAACAAGACATGCAGAGTGAGAATGGCAATATGTACGACCTGATTGCATACCGTATCAAGGCAAGCGTGTTTTTCACAGATAACTTGTTTAATTAAACTTAAAGATTTGTTCTTAACTCTGTGGTTTGACCATCTGCATTCCAGTTTACTCCTCATCCACATGCTGGTGATAAGTGGTGTATCTACCCAAGTTATGATTATGCACATTGCATTGTGGATTCTCTTGAAAATATCACACATTCGGTACGTTTATTGCTTTGACGGGTGTTTTTTTCCTGAATCTTTGAACGGCCAGCTCTATAAATTTTCTATCTACATGAAGTTTTGTCGAAGTTTAGTCATGCATATGTGTGGGCGGTGGATATTTTTAGGCAATCCCGTTACCTATAATGATTCTAGTATTGTAAGCAAAACAAGATACCTTTAGTTAATCAACAACCACACGCCCACGCGTGGTTGTCTGTATGTGTATAGCTGATAAATATTTAGGTGGGATCCTGCAAGTGGTGAGGCGATAAGAAAAATCAACATTCTTGTTCTGAATGAAATGCTATATATAAGTTTAGGCCCAGTCTCACCTACCATTTAATCAAACCGTTCTCGACATGATATTCGGCAACAAGGGTAAAAGTCAATAATTTTTTCTCTTGTGCAGTCCCTATTATGTTCTCACGTTTTCCCAATAACCATGCAAAACTTTTGAGGTCATATCCTTTTATGTAGCTGAATGTTTTTTGTAGCTCTGCACACTTGAATTCGAGACACGGCGTGCTTCATATTACTGGTTGTTGGATGCACTAAGTCTTTACCAGCCTTATGTGTGGGAATATTCACGCTTGAACATCACAAACACAGTGATGTCGAAACGCAAGGTAATTCCTTTATATCACATTGAAGATGTGTTTTCCTTTATAAGTTTTGTAACGAACTAAATAGGATTAAATTTATGTTTATCTGTTGCAGCTAAACCGTCTTGTTACCGAAAATTATGTTGAGGGTTGGGATGATCCTCGTTTGATGACTTTAGCTGGATTGCGGCGTAGAGGATTTACTTCAACTGCAATAAATGCTTTTGTTCGTGGAATTGGAATTACTAGAAGGTTGAATTTTCGATATGATATTTGGCCTCGAATTAAACGTCAAAAAAAAAAAAAAAAACACTTAGGTTGTGTTCTCCTGGGTGATTTTCATCCAGGTTTTCTAATTTTTGATTTTTCTCTCTCATTGGTCCCACACTTTTTCTCTCTATCTCTCTCTTACTTTTTACTATAATCATTATAAAAACTCAAACACCAAATCAATAAATCACTCATCCAAACGCAACCTTAGTGCTTTCTATATTGATTTGCCACTAACAGCAGACTTTCATGTAGTGATGGGAGTATGATACGTTTGGAACGCCTCGAGTACCATATAAGAGACGAACTGAACAAAACTGCCCCCAGGAAAATGGTTGTGTTGAATCCCCTCAAGGTAGGACTCTGTTCGAAATTATATCGTGAATAAATATGTTGGTGCTTTGTTAACGTTTACGCTTTTTAGGTTGTTATCACCAATCTTGATGCTAGCTCTGTGATGGATCTTGATGCAAAGAAATGGCCGGATGCTCCAGCCGACGATGCGTCCTCTTTCTACAAAGTGACTATTCACTTCTCTGGGAACACACATTCTTTTAATTTAGTCTGTGATTTAAGAAAGTCGACTTGATTCTCATGCATATCCCTATCTCTTGGCTTTGCAGGTCCCATTTTCCAATGTCGTATATATTGAGCAGACAGATTTTCGGATTAAAGATTCTAAAGACTATTATGGGCTTGCTCCTGGGAAGACTGTTCTACTCAGGTGGATATGCTCACATATGCATAGAGATGACAATGTTTTGGTTTTGGAGAGGGTTTTCTTTTCCCAACCCCCGCCCTCTTCTAGCCTGACTTGACCTGGACCCCTGATGCGACTTAGAAAGCGGCCCCTCCCCCCTCCGGCCTGCAAACGGAAAAAAATTGCAAACCTTTTACAGGAAATCATATATAGGAAACAAGCTAAGCTTAACAACAAATCTTAATTGAAGAAACTATCTCAGAGAACATTACCAATTTCTCCCTTCTCCAATTACGCAACTTCTACCTTAGTTCTCACCTTCTTTTCCTTTTCCTTTTTTGCTTTCTTTTTTTGTTTTTTCTGTGTTATTATTTCTTCTTCTAGACAACTGTATACGCTACATTACCAGCTTTTATCGTTTTCTCATATTTATAGTAAAACATATTCATTTACTCATATATATAGTAAAACATGTGGGTGCTGTATGTGTTTAGAGTGTGTGATCAGGGGTGGGGTGGAATGTGGACGGATTTGAACCCTTGCTCGAAAGCGGGTCTTGAAAAAGGCTTACCATACCTGCCCCATTAGGGGTGGACCATTGGGAGTTGAGAAAAATTGCATTCCTACATGCACCCACATCTGATTTGTATATATGCTCAAGGCTTAAAATTATACAATTTCCGTGCAGGTATGCATTTCCTATCAAGTGTACAGACTTGGTACTTGGCGATAATGGAAAGACTGTTGTTGAGATCCGTGCTGAGTATGATCCCTCAAAGAAGATAAAGCCAAAGGTCTTTGGTCATTTTAAAATAGGCTGCTTCTGTGATGCAAATGTTTCTTTCTGGCTACAAAAATAGAAATTCACTTTTAATATTGTCTATCCAGGGGGTTATACACTGGGTTGCTGATCCTTCACCTGGTGTTCATCCTCTGAAGGTGGAAGTCAGATTGTTTGACAGACTGTTTCATTCTGAGGTTGGTGATATTTGCTTTTCTTAGGCGGTTGGGTCTTTATGATCTATATTACCTGAATGGGCTAACTTGTTTCTACTACTGCAATCAGAATCCCGCCGAACTTGATGCATGGCTTGATGATCTGAACCCACTGTCAAAAGTAGTGATACAAGGCGCATATGCTGTACCGACCCTTCGAAATGCTGCAATTGGTGAGAGATTTCAGTTTGAGAGGCTTGGTAAATCCTGAAACCCTCTAGTTGAATATTCTTTTAATTGAACATTCAACTCTCAATATCGTAAAAGCAGCTTGGCAAGAATGGTCAATAGGGGAGACTGGATAGTAAAGGGAGGTGTCCTATTAGTAGAGAAAAAAAGAACCTCGGTCCGAGTCTGCAAATACACTTTCCTTAAGTTCTTTGAATTTTTTTTTGGGGTTAAATTAGGTATTCCATCTCATTTTCTTGGTGATCTCAAATTAGTGTTCACATTCAAAAACTGGCATTGGGGATCGAAAAGCAAAAAGCAAGTTTTGTGTTCACAAGTTTCGTCTAAAACTACGTGCCTCATTAAAAAGAACACTTTACCCCCTTCATCCTCCTAAAGACTTCCTATTTTGACTATTTTTGGTCAACTTTTATTAAACTTGGACCAAACATTTATAAAAATAGACTTGTTCCTAAGAATTTTTGTAAGTTGTTATTGATTGTTACTTAATAATCTCATGGTGGTTGAAAATCTTAGAATCTAAAGCATAGTAAATGTTTATTGAATGGTGATCTGATATTGTCTTATGTTGACTTTTCTATAAAAAAGAGACATTTTTTGGGATGGAGGGAGTATATTATTCTAAGAAAGCATCCATGTCCGACAGTATGTACAAACTGTTGGCTGAAATGATAAAGGAAAATGTGGTTTGGGTTATAAGTTTTGGCGCTTAATAGTATTCAAAAGGGTTTGTATATAGTACCCACAGCTTGGTTCAACTTAGAGTCCTTTAAAAGAGTCATTAAAATTTAAGCTTTTTGATGTATTTGCCTTAATAATTGTCATTCTCTATCTTCGACACATTCTCACTTTTTATTCTAAAACTGAAAATGAAAATATTAGCTTTTGTTCACCTTGGAAATGTTTTTTTTTAATCCATCATTATGAATAAACAAGTTTATTGAAATAAAATGTTTGTTATGATGAATGGTGCTTGTTTAGGATCCAACTTGGTTCTAGTGGAAACCAATAGAAATATGTTGGGCTGTGTTTCAACTACACTCCAGATCATTCTCGTGCAGAATATCCATTACTATTTTATGGCAAACTTCTATGTCACCATTGCATGTACATTTAAATTTGAAATGAATTCATAAAAACTAGTTATTGCAAAAATAAAGTTGTCATGCATGCACAAATGCGTGTGCCACAGTTACTAATACCCATAGATGCAACATTAACAAGTGCCAAAGAAACACTCTGGTGGGCAAAGCCAAATTTTTATTATGGTTACTTCCAACATTTATCACACGTGAGAAATGTGAGTTACAACATTTGTTACTGTAGATATTCCGGCCTCCATCTCTGGGTGAGTCAGTTTTGCTTTCTACATGGAAATTAAGTATGTAATTCATAGTGTAAAAGTTGAGACGTGCCAAATTTGGCCTAGAAGTCAAGTTTATTCATGTTCACAAAAGAAACCAGCCAAAACATTTAGAGAGCAAGTTTTTGGTCACAATATTAATAGACTATCCCTTTTGCCGAGTAGTCCTAGTTTCATTTTGAGGCATTCCACTTTAATTGTGTGTTACATAACTAGCTAATATATTTTCAAAGTTGCAACACAGCCCAAAAGATTGTGACAGGGTAAGATGAGTTTACTTGTTTACACTTTTTGACTTTACAGTTTAATCCTTATTGCATTGTACTTTTTGTTAACAAAACAATTTTCATCCTTAAGAGTTATAGGCATGCATGTACTTTTCCTTAACCCATCAAATGTTAACTATGAGACTGGGACTCTTAATGAAATAAGAGACATACTTCAGCCCAGTTCAAATATTATGAGCGTTTTGTAGTCATTTCAGGGTTTTCTTTCAACTGTTGCATGCTTTAAATTTATCACTTTTGTGTGTGTAACTGTGTATCATCACTTTATTGTTTGATTCATTTGCTATTTTCAGGCTATTTTGTGGTTGATAAGGATTCAACATCCGAAAAGCTCGTCTTCAACAGAACGGTAACATTAAGAGATAGTTACGGAAAAGCTGGCAAGTAGGTAAAGTTAGAAGGAAAGTCAAGAAGCAAGACGTATCTAATTTCCTGAATATTTCTTGTGTATACATTTGATATATTCCATTTACTCGGTAGAAAAGGAAAATTTTGTGCTCCAAACTTGAAAGTATAGTACTAGAAAACTTGTAAGGACATTGTTTACAACGAACACAATATTAATTTTCAGACTTTATAGTTTATAGGGACTTCCTTTGCCCCATCACAAACATACCACTTTGTTTACGCTTATAGTTTGGCCTGCAAACGTGTCGAACTATGCAAAGCTCGAGTTCGGCTCGATTGGTATGGTACTCGGCTCGAGTTCGTGACGAACTTCAATACACCTGTTTGAGCTCGGCTCGGAAGATGTTTACGTTTGCTTGAGCCAAGCTCGGCTCAGCTTGTCACCACACCCTTATTTCCGTTTTGAGAAAAATCAAAGAGAACCATGAACAGGATGAGACTTAGATCTGCACCGAGTGTTTCTACGCATTCAAAATCCTTCCTACAAATGGATAAAATTAGTTTTTTTTTTTAAAGAAAAAATTAATCAAAACCCCGAATTAGAAATTAAATCCCTAGATATGTAAATCATAACTCTCAAATTCTGAAGGAAGCTTTTAAAAGGTAAGGTCATGAACAAATGAAAATCAAATCAAACTCTGTTACAACGTTGGATGACGAAATAAAAGAAATTTAAACCCACAAGTTGGAATAAAATCACAACATTAGTACGAAGAAAATAAGGTTTAGATCCTAGAAAATGAAACTAATGTTAAAGAAACTCCATCTTTGATCTGAAGTGGTGGACGAACTGAATATTATCTGTCGGAGGTCATGACTTTGCTTTCGGCTTCGTCAGCCTCCGGTGATTATTTCTCTTTTTGATTTCTCCTCTTGCTGTGTGAATAGATGATGAATCTTACGGAGGTGAAAAAGGGCAAATGTGAGAGAGGAGTTCGGATGTTTTGTCCCATTTAAAGTTCTACTTACTGTTCCATTTTCTTAAAATTTTATCTCAACGGTTTAAAAGATGATCCAGGAAATAAGAAATTAAATAGACAAAAAATTCTATTTTGTGAGAGAGTGAGGGTGAGAGAACGGGATTTGTATGCCTTAGAGAGATAATTATTTATTGTGTAAAAAAAAAAGATATATTTATTTACTTTTAGGTCCTTGTTAAATTAAGTATATATATAAAGTTTAAAATTATCAATGGTTTTTATTGAGCCTAAAAAGTACGCTAAACATATACAAGCCGAACTGGAATTCGGTTAGTTAACGAAATTTGTGGTGGTGTGTGCATGTAGAAAAGAATGCTAGAAATGTGTGTTATTTTTTCCGTTGTATTTATAAATTTACACTTTGATTCGATACAAAGATTAAGAAAATGGTGGCAAATACTATATACAGGGAACCTTATATACAAGGAACTAAATAATTCCAAAGTTGTCCTTGCTCTTCCAAAGTGGCTCTACAGTGCAAATCACCCCCACCCCAAATCCAACCACCTGCTCACGCCGAATCTGT
>JAOWAN010000005.1:17448232-17460767 GCA_028566635.1 Lobelia cardinalis
TAGTCAAAATAGGGAGAAGGGACTAAATCGGTTTTGGGTACTAAAAGGTTAGGGACTACTAAGGGATTAACTAACGTTAGAGACTAAATCATCTACTGGATCAAAGGTCAGAGACCAAAAAGGTAATTACGCCTTTTTTTTTTTGGTACTATAATGATATGAAGGACACGAAAATTTAAAATGTCTAATACATTAGATGTTGATGACGCGCATATAATTAGAATTCGAATGATACATATACTTGCATCAAGAGGTAGCAACTAGCAACAGAGCTGGTAGAAAGCTAAAAAATTCAACTAAATATTTCGTCGAACATAAAGCAGGCAAAAATAAAACAATTTTGTGATTTTTTCGAAATATCTGGAAAATTCAGATGAAACACTCATCAATCATCTCTATCATAAATTTTACCGAATACGTGGGAAATCAAGCGAAATACCTGGTGGATTTTACAATTATAAAGAAGCCCCAAAACGTGTATTTTGAACAAATTTAATTGAACAAAATTGAGAAATAAATTTAATTACCTACAAAATTAATAAAATTGTTCAATGGAGAATACGGTCAAATGTCATTGAAAATATTTGCTTTGGGGTTTTTTAGGTAGTTAAAAAAATAATTGGATAATTATTTTAACGGTCAAATGTCAGCGATTGAAAGACTCTTTTCATTCGAAATCGCCTTTCCGAAAACTGATTTATTTTCTAAAACTTGAGGATATAATGTATTCAAATTTAAAGGGTCATTTGGGTCACTGTTTTTGAATTTTATTATTCTTTTGTTAATTTGTAAATTCTCTTTTATGGAACCCCAGAGCCAACAATCAGTTCTCGAACCGGACCGCTCAACCAAGTTTATAGCCCAATTGGATAATTAAACCCATGTTAACTACAAAATTTTAAAACTTGAAACCCATATTTGGAATTTTTAAAGGAGCAATTATTTAAAAAGCAAACAAATGTAAATAAACAAAGAAAAGTAGGGAAAATTCCTGTGTACTGAAATTTTTCGCATTTTAGGGAAGATCCCTGTGTGCTATGATATGTTGTGTCCGTTATCTACTAATATTTTTAACTGAAATGAAAGAAATCCAAATTTATAGCATGTAAAAAGACTCAATTACCCTCTAATCTAATGAAATGAGTTTTCTTCTTCTTCCTTCCATCTTCATCTCCATACTCTATCTAGAGCTCATCTTCTCCGGCGAACCAATCCTTTACCCTAGGATGAGTTTTCGACAAACCCTTCCCCAATTCCTTCATAATTGAAAAGAACAAAACCATCCCAAAATTGAAAACTGCTGCTATAAAACCATCTCAGAAAGCTGCTGCTGCATGAAAAAAAAAATTGTATTATTCACCCCCACAAAATCACCACCGACGAATGCAAGCAGCACTAGCAGCAGCCATAGGCCTCCTTCAAACAACTCTTCAGATGCCCCAATCTAAACCCAGTTACTCTAGTTGAAAAAATAGAAAAAACTGAAAGAAGAAGAAGAAGTCGAAGAAGAAGAAGTCGAAGAAGAAGAAGAAGAAGAAGAAGCTTTTCAAATCATGCCTAAATTTGTGTTTAAGCTTTGCCCTTTTGCTCTGTTTTCAGAGAGAAACTTTCAACTGATGGATCTCCTTGCCGCTGCCGTTTCTCCCACTCCCAATCCGTTTCTACAACCTAGATCTGAAAATGTGTTTTTACCTATTTAAAAAACACAACAAATTCCTTGCAAATCATTTCCTTAATCTTCACCGCAACCACCCTACCGGCCAACACACGCACACGAATTTTGCATAAGAAAAAGAAGAAATTCGTAAAAGGAAAAGAAGAAAATTTTCCGGAACCGTCATCGTTACCATTCTTTTCCTTCATCTGCACCACAACAACATCCTCCACGGAATCAGTGTATTCCTTCGCCTCTGCCTCTGCCACTGCCGCCGCCAGCTTTCCTTAATCCACAGCAAACGCAGTCCAACAGAAACCCTAGTGAAATCCAACAAAGCCTCCATGAAATTCCATTTAAAGTGTAGATGGTGAGTGAGAAACCCTAGCGAAATCTAATGGATTGTGGCAAGGGAGACGTCTGAGGGACTGTGGTAAGGGAGAGGAAAGAGGGAACGCGGGCTATTGTTTCTGGAGAGAGAGAGAGAGAGAGAGAGAGAGAGAGAGAGAGAGAGAGAGAGAGAGAGAGAGAGATGGGTTAACGAATTATATAACTTGATACAACTTTCGGCCCTTTAGTGACCCAGATCTGTTTGATGGCGTCGGATTGGAAGCGTACTGGAACTGATCGTGGAAATAGATGAACGAAGAAAGGAAGAAGATGAAGAGAACAGATCTGGGACAATTTACAGATCTGCAGAGGGAGGGAGAGAGAGAGACAGAGAGAGAGAATAACAAAAGAAATGGGCTTTCCAGAAAAGAAATGCATACTCTCCATTGATTGAATAGCGAAGAGTAGCTGGGAGCTACCACGTAAAACCCATAATCATTTAAATCACATTTCTCCTTCTATAGCGCCAAAAACATCTCAGATTTGCTGCACCCATTTCACTCTCTGTAGCACTCTCTTTTCCCCTTTTGGGTTCTTAACTATTAAAATCAGTATTCTTGATTTGGGTATTTGTTATTTTTTGATATTTCTGTGATATTCAGTTTGAATTTGTTGTAGAGCCTCCAAAGAGCATAAACTTTGGTTTGTAAGGAAATTTATTTTCGGTTGGCATGGTAATCAGCAGGTGGTGGCAGTTAATTTGCTAAGTCAAAAGTTTTCTGTATGAGAGGGTGGTGGTTGAGAGGGAGCGAGAGAAAGATGGTGGTGGTGGTGGTTAGGTTGAGGTGGTGGTAGGTGAGAGGGTGGTGGTGATTGTGATTTCATTTTTCAGTTATGGAGCAGTGGAGAGGGGGTGAGAAACAAGATGGTGGTGGTGGTAGGTTGAGGTGGTGGTGGGTGAGATAATTTCGTTGATGGGTGGTTGGTGGAGGTATAGTAGTGGTGGTTGTTGGGAGGATGAGGTGGAGAAGATGAAGGGATGAGAGAGATATGTTATAAATTAGATTAATTTTGATATTTCATTATTGAGTTTATAGGGTTAAGGGGTATTTTGGTTTTTTCAACATTCATGTTAGTATATATATAACAGGGGCCCTTATGACATGCATACTATAGGTATGTGATATCGCAAGAAAAATAACACATGGGGATATTTCCTAAAATGCAAATAGTACAGGGAGATTTTCCCTACTTAATCCGTAAATAAATATAATACACAATCACATGTAATATATCTTTTTTTCAATATTTAACTAATTTTAATATACTTATGTTCCAATTTTAGTCATCTCTCAAAACAATAATATTATTCCTACTGCACAATTGAGAAACCTGAATTTGTTCAAAATTTTAGTTTACATCCAAGTAAAATTGAATATTTTTCCAAATCCCATATGAGTGTTTGGTAATGTCAAAAATTGCTGTATGCAATAGGTGATAATCTACAAAGTTGGTGATAATCTGAAGTCTTTTTTGATTTCAACACCACCCCAACGTGTTCGTTCTCTTCTTTGCATTCCTGTGAAATCATCAAATTATTTATTTATCCTGAACATCTTATATTGCTGTCAGCATCTAATTAAGCCTTAATTTGTTAAAGATAAATCCTCCTATTGTAAATCTGCTTCTAATCTCACTCAATACAACTCTATCTATCCATAAAAGACATGACGGGTGCGTTTGGACGTGGAGTTTTTTAATATGTTTTATTTTTATTTGTGTTTTATATTTGTTTTGTGTTGGTTTTGGTTTTGTAAAAGTTTTACAATTTTGCCCTTTAAATTTAAAAAAATTACATGATAATGATGGAGAGAGAAAGAGAGAGGATGATAGTTGTGATTTGATGTGATGTTTGATAGGATATAAATGTGATATAGGGGTATGTAAAAATAAGAGGTAGAGAGAGAAAATTTGTGTTTAAAAAACTTGTATTTTTATTTTATTTTTCAAACAATGTTTAAAAAACTGGACGGATGAACACACCCACATTTTGCTTCCCATTTGGAGAAATTATAAAAAGTCAAAATACTAACGAACGAGAAGTATGTAACATGTATTTCCGAATAACCTCCTTGAAGTAACATGTATTTCCGAATTACCTCCTTGATCTACCACACCCAATCATAAACCCCATACAACTCCTAAAACCAGAAACTTGACCAAATACCCGTCTATCAATGCACATTCAAATACAACTTTACCCTTGACATTATGTATTCGGACAAAACTATCCTTTTGCAGAGATCTTTGGAGCGCTACTTCTCTCCGGCTAATCCTTTTAAGTAGTGCCGCAGGGAGTAAAGAGGGACGATCCGGAGGGGATTCCGGCGAGATCGTACTGGATGAGATGGTAGTTGCCAACGACGGTCGACGCAGGCTTCTAGCACGAACGCGAGCGCCATCACTGGGCAATCCCCCTGCACGCGTGGCTCGCCTGCCTTTCTCCGTCGTTCTCCATTGTTAAGAGTGAGGGAGCGAGATGTGTGTTAGGGTTTAAGTGATTGGTTTATTGATCGGGAAAAAACTCATCAACTGAAAGATTGAATCTTCGGTGGGAGATTTTTGGAGTAGTATGGATGGAGACTGCAGAGTTTGGATTTTTTGTAGTGCATCTTTGTATACTAGTTGTTGACCAATTTATCTTCCTCCATTTCTGACTTTATCTCTCAGTTTGTGAAAGTTGAGAAATTCTGGTGGTGGTGAGGCAAGAGAAAATCTGCAATGGGTTGACAGTCAAATAAAGGTATAGTTGTATTTTACCTTTGGATTTTTTTTTCTACTTGAATGGAAATTGATTGGTACATTTTTCTTTGGCAGAATGGATGATAAAAAGGCTTTTGAGGTGTTTTTGGGCTTCCCCAACCTTGCTTCTCAGACGATTCATGGTATTTTAATACAGGGGCATTGTGGGGATGAAATTTTCATTTTGGTCGAGTTTCGGGATTTGGAAGTTTGAGGTGGTTTGTTGTCGGGTTAGGAGATCAAGGATGTGACCTGTAAACCAATGTTACTGCAAGGGGGTTTCCTTTAATTTACTCTAAGAAAATGATTTTAGTAGTTTGGCTCCCAAACCAGCATGGTATGAAACTGAAGACTACTGCAGCAGAAATCTCTAAATTCAGGTAAAAAATTAGATAGTAGTTAGCTTACCAAACCACAGTAATCACAGGACAAACCATTTGTGATGTATCTTTGAAAATTATGTCTAAAAGGATTGTGACTGTCTGCTCTCCCAAATCCTTGCCTATCATTAACTAACTTCTTGGTTGTATTAAAACTTTCACTATCCAATCAGGGTGGTTCAATATAAGGCCGTATGGCGAATCAAACATTAGCCTCATCATCAATATTTAAAGCTCAATTTGATAAGTCAAGTGTCCAGATAAGTTTGCTAAGACGCTCTAATTATACGATTTTGATGGTTGGGATCGAAAAGGCCATTAATTAGTTTCATCTCGGTCTGGTAATGTTTATAATCCTAGTCGTTGAATTCTAGAAAATGATGGTGTAAAATTTTGGTCTGCTAATGCTTACAATTCTAGAAAATGTTGGTGTCAAAAAGAGTTCACTCACACACGTGAATGGATTAGATTGCAGGAGAAATATAGGGTTTGTTAACTATGGATTTTTTCATTAATGACTAGATTTCACTCAAGTCCGAAGCCTCTAATTAGTCATAAAGACAGGCAGGGCCTCATGTACCTATGAATGTATATATTGAAAATTTTCCAATAGGGGGAAGTTTGACTTAAGACGTTCAACTCACATTTCTACCGCGTTTGTCAAGCAGAAACTACTATTAAACTTGGGAAGCACCTAGGGGAAACTGGAGTTTAATCTTTCTGAATGTTAAGAATTCAGTCTAATGTTAGTTACCGCGTTTGGTACAAAAAGTAATATCATCGGTGGTACTTGTTTAGACAGAAACTTCTATATTGGCCATACTATACGTGCATATGGTACCCTATAAATTAATTCATTCTCTGGAATTATTAGTGTACACCTTTTGATGCAATTAGTACAATATTCTGATGCAGAGTGGCACTATGTATATCGATGGTCCACATCGAATTAATCTTCATGAGGCAAAAGGGAGGTTTGAAGATTGATATGGACTTTAAAAAGGTACAATTCTGTACCTTATTGATATGGTCCCTATGATTTGCAAGTATGGACCTTCATGCATTAATGTAGTGAAAGGGTACAAATCTATTCAAACTACTTAAAAGTTACAAAACTCTAGTTAAGCTGCTACTTTCCCAAGATGGTGGTCTTCTACACCTACAAGAAGTCTTATTGTCTGGTTCTTGTTTGTGTTAAAAGATTTTGCCCATCTGATTCTCTTGGAAAATTGCTCCTTTTTGCCTTCCTTGTCTTTACTCTGTTACTGTCTACCTATGAGGATAATAAGTGTGGCTACTGGCTAGCTAGTTATAATTTTTTGATCTCATGTCATGCAGTACTGTATAAGTATGGTTATTAAAATTATTCGGCGGTTGCAGATGATTCGAGTCATTGGGTGTGCGGGGTTCACCTACAGGACCCTTATTCATTGTTGTATGACATGCCATCTTACCCTTAAATTATGGGTCTGCCGCAAAATTCACCCTCTTAGATTTGTCGGAAATATATATGCATATTTTATGTGGTTATCACCAGAAGTGTTTTAAGGGGTCACCAGCCAATTATCTACATGTTTTAAAACTAAGTATTGGCTGGGGTTCACTTCCATTCATGCGGATAAGGCCTAACTTTGTTCGATCTGTTAGTGTCCAAGTGTTGCCTAGAAGATAGAGCACCCAAAGCAGCTATATGTAGGAAGTACATGTTCGGCCTTTTCGCTCTTTCTTTTGAAAATTTTCAAAGCCTACAAAGTCATTATTTACCATTTTAGAAAGTTTTAACACCGGAATTAAAGTTGGTAATATTAGTTTATATGACATTTTTGCTTTGCATTTATTTCTTGTCTCGGAAAGTATTAGTAATTGGCAATTTGTGGAGTAGCCGCTAGATCATCCATACTGATGCGAACAACTTGTTTCACAATCTAGACTTGACAGAACCCATTTTAGGCTAGTTACTTGATAAAAGCCAAGTTCTGACATTGTATGTCAAGCTTTAAGCATCTAACGCAGAATTCACTTGAAAACTAGTAGTTTAAAAATTGTGTTTTCGTGGGCTAATATAAATAGTTTATCTCGAGAAACTTGTTAATGTAGTGATTTGTTTCTGGAACCATGGTGTGATTACTAGGGATGTAGAACTAGCAGGGAACCAAGGTAAGATCACTTTTTGTTGTACTTTAAGTATGTAACATTTAGATAAAAAATTTCATGTATTTAAAGGGCCTCTAGGTCTCTAAATCGAGATTTCTCTAACCAATTGAGTAACTCGAATATTTGGTTATGATGTGCAATGCTGAAGTTTGTTTTAGAATCTGTTTTTTTGACTCCCAAGATAGGATCCAGTTTCAGACTTATGACAGGGGGAAAAAGTTGAAAAGAAAAAGGAACATGCATGCATCTGTGGGATCATACCTTGAATGAAATATCATAAGGTACACTGTGATCATAGTGTAAATACAACGATCAGATACTATGATCCAATCAATGTGCCACCCATGACAGTGAAATAAATGAAAATTATGTAACTTCCGCACTATATTATAGTGGCCTTAAGTATATGATTTTCCAAATATAGTCTCTCTGACATAACTATAAAGAGTGATTTCTGATGAGGGAGTTTTCGGAAATCAGCTACTCTGTATTACATAACCTATGAAGGGAAATATTTACTCAGAATGTTATCAAGGATACGTAAGTAGATCTCCACTGAAATTAGGAGACCCTAAGTTAAAGAAGCTTGTGTGTAAAAGATAGTTTGGTGGCTTCTAGCCAGACTTCAGTTGAGAATTAAGACCCTGCATGTCCTTTCCAAGAACTCAAACCAAAATTCTCCATTTTTGATCAAAGCCATCTTGTGGTCCCACCATCTAAATGTATCAAGTTGAATGTGAATCCACGAAGGAATCACCACCACATACAGTTACTGCTGCCACGTGGCTCTCGACTTAATTTTATCTGTCACTTCTATCTTTTGAGTTCGGTGAGTACGCGTTAATCATCATTGTACGACTAATCGCACCCTAAGAACGGAACAAGTCGATTCAGTATAGTACTATTCACATTTATTCTAATTGATAATCTGTTATTCTCACTTATATCTAATATCACAGATGATGTTTCATTACTACTGTACAATGAAGTGCTTACATTGAAAAGTGAAGTGCTAATTAGCATTTTCCCACCTTTTATTTTGTTATCTACATTAGATGTTTCGACTCTGTCTCATGCATGCGACGATCCTCTTTAGTCGACTCAACTCAATTGAAGATGAACTCGACTATAGCCATCTTCAATTGAGTTCATCTTAATGAATGTACTAAGTTTGACGGTGACTATCAGCCTATCGAGATACGTATAGCAGCTATGTACAAGCATGATTCTACGAAAGACACAGACAGAGTTAAATCATTTGTTTAACTCACCGAACAAATTGTACCTGCATTAGTAAGAAGTCACATAGCGCACACAACTTTGTCCATTCATCGAGAATGTGAGTGAAGTTTGAAAACTAATTTGGAGTATTATCAAACCAGCCAATAAAGTTTGTACTTGCGATTGCATGTATATATTGCTCTCTCCCTCTTTCCATTTCCTAATCATTGAATGAATCATTTGGCATCTTTATAAAGTTGAGTTTTAAGGTTTAGCCTTGCGTGTCAAAGTACTACTCATGGCTGATCAGTTCAACTTAGATTTGCAGCAACAGAACCACCTCAAACCTGCTTTATCAAACATGGAATTGCTAAACAACATCGGCAATTCTGCAACAGCTGCTCTTGGGAATTTCAACTCCAATAATGTTAATGGGCTTATGGCTTTCCCATTAAACGATAACTATTCCGATCATGATCATCCTCATCAAAGGCATCATCAGCTGCCTCCAATGCCTAATTTCAATATTGATGCAAGTATTCAGAGCTCTCTCCATCCTCTCGATCCTACCCTACGCGGTTCTTTGTATGATCCCATCACACATTTCTTGCCAACATCTGATCAGGGTCCTTCCCTTCAACCGGAGAGCATGAGGTTGCATTCATCTCCTCAGATTTTTAGCAGTGGCATTGTTGGAGAAAATAAGACCAATAGAAATCAAGTAAATGCTTTTTCATTTTCTTTGTTTCTGGGCTTTTCTTATAGTGGTTAATGTTATTGTTACAAAGCAATTTTATCCCTCACAAATAATCAATCTGTTGTAATAGATTGATTGCACTCTCATGCTTTTCAGGGCTATGGTGGGAAAAAAAGGAAGAGAAACAACGAAAAAATCGAAAATGAGAAGCCTAGCGAAGTAGTTCATGTAAGAGCAAGGAGAGGTCAAGCTACTGATAGTCACAGTTTGGCTGAGAGGGTTAGTAATTAACTTATGTTCAATTCTACGTCAAATCTTAATCCCCCCCCGAATAATGTCTAGAGAGTACGATGAATTCAGATCATTGTCTGTATGAATAAATTTAATTTCATGTTGTGCAGCAAGCAACTAAGATTCTTTTACTTCTGTTTCTTATCTGAACTGATCAGAATCTTTTTGAAAGTCAATCTGTGATGAAAATAACGAGACTAATCGTGTGAAAGTAAACTGTAGCATGGCTAAACAGTTCTAATTTTCTTTGTTTAATTTGATATTGTCATGTGCTAGTTGAGAAGAGAGAAAATAAATGAAAAGTTGAGATGCTTACAAGACCTGGTTCCAGGATGTTACAAGGTATGAAGTACGAGCTAATTTAGTATTCCTCCCAATTAGAGCTGAAATAGATCTTTCCCCATTTAATTCTTCACATATTATTGTTTTTCCCTTGCGCGAGAATTATAGTTTATGAATTGATACGGATCTCCAATGAAAGAGATTAAAACATTGTAATTGTTATGTTTTATTTTTTCATCTTCTACATTGAGGGGCTGCAGACAATGGGAATGGCAGTAATGTTGGATGTAATTATCACCTATGTCCGTTCATTGCAAAATCAGATCGAGGTACTTATTTAGTCACTCGCTAAGGAAGAAATGGTCGAGTTAATTTTGCTTCTTCTAAACATGTTCGTTGTGTTTTCTTAATTTCAGTTTCTCTCTATGAAGCTGTCTGCAGCAAGTTTGTTTTATGACTTCAACTCCTCGGAGATGGAAGCATTGGATGCTATGCAGGTAAATTTTAAAGTAAAGTATGATGATGCTCAAATTTTAATGTCAATATGTTCCTTTTGTTGAATATTCTTATTGAAATTTATCTTTTACCCTACATTACAAGTACATTAATTAACAGCAAAAGTAACCTAGACGCCCATGTCAAAGGCTTTTTTCTTTTCCCTTATACATGGAACGTCTCGTAGTTCTCTTCTCGGAAAAGAGAATACCATCACACAATGGGTGAAAAATTGCATGGTTTAATTTAAATTAACGTTTCTAAAACATATTTGGTTACATGTTTGGATGATTTCTTTTATGGGATTGCAGTGATGAAAGCAAATAAACTGTGCTAAACATGTAAGTTTTGTTGAAGCATTAAACCCACATTGGTTATTAACAAGTCTTGCAAGCAATTTATAAAGATTCTTGGTCTACTCCTCTAATTGCCAATTGGTTTTGAGAAGAAATCCCAGACTTAAACAAGTTTAACACCTTCTATTGAACGCAATTGACGCAAATTCTTAAGGAATCATACAACTAGTAAGAGACTTCTCGTCGAAAGT
Organism: Lobelia cardinalis; assembly: GCA_028566635.1. NCBI lineage: Eukaryota > Viridiplantae > Streptophyta > Magnoliopsida > Asterales > Campanulaceae > Lobelia > Lobelia cardinalis. The sequence goes on from JAOWAN010000005.1 coordinate 17,459,086, forward strand.
GTACTACCTCAACCATATCGAGTATAAGAGAGCAAATGATGGTATAAGCAAAGAACATCTTGGGTGATAGTAGTTCCATTGCAATGAATTGTGAGAACCAAATGTTCAAGAAAAGAACAAAAAAGGATTCAAAATGTGATCAAGCTAGGGCATTAGGCATGGGAACTTCATAAACATTTAGTAGAAAATTTGTTTTTCCATTCATCTCCTAGATTAAAGTTATCTTATTGAAGTAAGTAGTAAGTGAAATGAATTGAATTGTGTTGCAGGGGCCAAATGGGTATGAACCACAAGTGATGGAGAGGATGGTGGGAGAAGGGTATGGAGTTCCTCCTCAGTTTCAGTCAACCTGGCCTCTTTGATATGATCACATTTTCTTTCTAATTATATATACACGCATGACCTAATATATATATTTATACACTTCACACACACACACACACACACACACACACACATTTTAAATGCTGTGTTCTTCTGTATCCTCAAGAATGATTTGATGGTTGAAACAGTACCCAGATTCAATATATTATTGTACTAATTCAATAAGCATCAATAACGAAATTATGATGAATATTTATGTGTCTTACAATATCGAGTAGTCTATGGATTGGATGGTGCAGAGGTAGATCATCGTTTGTCAAACTTCAAGGCTTAAACTCTATGCATCTGGTGGTTTAGCGATACATTATCTTCAGCTGTTGAGCTTGAATTAACACGTGGAGAGTCTCCCTGACACCATAATCTGTAGTCAGGGATTCTATCTCAAATAAAAAAATTGTTGAAATTTTATAAAATAGATGACAATGTTAAATAAAGAAATGAGTTCATATTTATCAATTAGGATCAATATATATTGAGGATTAAAGAAAAGTTGTAAAAATGTCAAATTTTAAGGTTAGAGAACTATATAGCGAAATCTTTGCTATAGAGCTCTCTGAGAGTTTGAGCATTTTGGAAAACTTGTGCGGAACTCTATAGCGAAGACTAGAGGTCCTAACGGCTACTTTTTTGAACTGAAGTCACGTCGTTTCAAGAAGAGTGCTATGACGATTTTTAAAGAACGCTATAGAGAAAACTTCGCTACAGAGCTATCTTCTAACGAATTTTTGAATTCTTACGGTTACGATCATTGGTTGCGACTGTTCAGTGTTCAAGTAGTGTTTAGGGACACTAGAACTCACTCATTTCTAATCTCTCATACTCTACAACTCTCTTTAATTCTTAAGGAGGACTTCTGAAAGTTGCCGTTCGACATTCCTCGGGTGCAATCTAATCCTAAAAGTGGAACGTCATTAACCTTGAAGCAAATAGTGGGGGTGTACATCACTTCAAGGACAATATTTATACACGAGATTCGCACGTACTTTCTATCTTCAATCCCCTTGTTCGATACTGCTTAAATAGCAAAAATAAGAGGATTAGTCCGAAATCTTTATAATTTTGCCCAAAGGCTTATTTATACTCGATGCCAATTTAGTGTTTCAATATTTATCAATGACCCTATCAATTGTTATTAGAGTTTCATGGTTGAAATAGTTTATCCATCGTCAGATGCCAAAACTGGAAACATAGTACGTACATTGGAGTTAGAAAGGAAGTGGACGTGTGTGAGAGAGAGAGAGAGAGAGAGAGAGAGAGAGAGAGAGAGAGAGAGAGAGAGAGAGAGAGAGAGAGAGAGA
>JAOWAN010000005.1:17520195-17532155 GCA_028566635.1 Lobelia cardinalis
GATGGAAAGTAAAATTAAAGGAGTGTGATATATGTGATATTTGGGTGTGATATTTGATATGTGATCGAATATTTTCCTTATTCTCATATGGTACCAAATTAAACTTGTGATCTAGGCCTAAGTTTCCTTCTTGAAGCAATTAGATAGGGGTTGGCCAAATTTATGCTTGGTTTTCATAAATATGCTTGTTTTATGTATGTTTTAGGACACTATATCTTTCCTTGGTGGCCTTGTTAGTATTATCTTCAGTGTCACATCACACATCCTAGTACCAATAATGCATCTAAAAACAGATTCGTTTGACTGATTTTTGGACACTAGAATATATCAATACTTTTTACTTTAAATAATTTTTTCAAACTATTTTCATTTGTTGTTTGACCCAGAGTAATCACAGCTGTTTGTTTCCATTTATGATCGACCACAACGAACCAACTAAGTAGGTAATCCAAAACTATTTGAATACATCAAATGAGATGCAAGGATAACCATTTTGATTTCACCATTTCCCCCCCTATTTTATAAATCAACTTTAAATTCTGTTCGATCTTAGAAAAAATTGTGAGTTACCCTCTTGGTTGCAACCCTTACCGGAAAGGCTGAAAGCGAGCCAGCATGCTAAATCCTCATCCGCATATCAGCCCTTCTAGTATACATTAGTAACATTAGTCCTACAAAAATCACCAGCAATTCCGCACATCATTGTAAAAATCATTATTTGCTCTGCACGTGGTAGTTACCTGTTGTCATCAGATGCAAATGCACCATGGGGCTCCAGTTTAAATGTTGTCTTTGTGATTCCACCGTCTTGAATCGACCAAGTTACCAGATTGTTCCACACTGCAAAGCCTAGGCCAATGAAAGAAGCTTAAGAGAATGGAAAAGGGTAGATATTAAATGTCTATATCGTCCAGGAGAGATTAGACAAGAAGAAATCTGCAGATCACTGCAACTAATTTGAAAATTTCTACACAAATCATTTCAGGAAGTCCATTTAACATGTATAATTTCTACATTTACCCTCAAGGTAGAGGCCTAAATGGATCCAACACCCATTGAAACCCATACCTCATCTCAGCATCAGATCTATTCTGACTGTAAAATGGCTTGGATTTAATTAATTATTAGATGATCATCAGCAATGCAGTTGTCCCTACCATTGAAATTTTAAACTGGGAAAAATTATGAAGGAGAGGTGATTTGTGTTCCTCCCATAACTCCTCTCATCTACCACGGTCTATAAATCTTCAGCCAACTTCAATCATACAGCACCCATACCCAATCTCACCATCGCCACTCATCTCTCTACCATGGCACCACTGTTGTCAGATGATTCTCAGCCCTCAAAGCTCAAGTGTTCCAAATTAACCTCCCAATTCAAGATCATTCTTTTCCTCATTCTCGTCATTCCTACTGTCTCCATGCAAGCACTAAGTATTACTCCAGGTGACCTTCTAACCTACTTGCTCAGTTCTCTCCACCAAAATCTCGCCCACATCATCTGTCTCGCTCTGCTTACCACCTGCATTCTCACCCTCTACCTCATCTCCAAGCCACATACCATATACCTTCTTGACTTTGCTTGCTTCAAGCCTCCCAACATGCTTCGAGTCCCTATTGCAAGGGCCCGTGAACACGGTCACTTCGTACTAGCCTCGCAGCCCAAAAGTGTCGCCTTCCAAGTGCGAATGCTTGAGCGCTCCGGTTTGGGCGAAGAAACATGCTTGCCTAATAAAATACACTATATTCCCCCTGATCCCAATCTGGCAGATGCTCATGAAGAAGCCGAAACAGTCATTTTCTCTGCCATCGACTCGCTGCTCCAGAAAACGGGTCTTGACCCAAAAGACATAGATATTCTTATAGTAAACTGCAGCCTTTTCTGTCCAACTCCTTCCTTGTCCGCTCTAGTTGTTAGTAAGTATAAGATGAGGAGCAATGTAAAGAGCTTTAACCTTTCCGGGATGGGGTGTAGTGCTGGACTTATATCAATTGATTTTGCACGACATCTTCTACAAGTTCACCCCGAGTCAAATGCAATCGTAGTTAGCACAGAAATTATTACTCCTAATAGTTATATGGGGGTTGAGAGATCGATGCTTCTTCCTAATTGTCTATTTCGAATGGGTGGTGCAGCTATTCTTCTAACAAACAAAAGGTCATTAGGAAAGCAAGCCAAGTATAGCCTATTGCATGTGATTCGCACACACAAAGGACCCGAAGATGACTCCTACCGCTGCGTTTATCAAGAAGAAGACAGCCAAGGCCATGTTGGAATAGCACTGAATATAAAGCTCATGGAGATCGCCGGGAACGCATTGAAATCGAACATCAGCACTCTTGGGCCACTAGTCCTTCCAATTTCGGAGCAACTTCATTTTGCTATTTCACTTGTGGCAAGAAAAGTCTTAAAGTTGAAGCAAAAACCCTACATCCCAGATTTCAAGAAGGCTTTTGAGCACTTCTGCATACATGCTGGTGGTCGTGCCGTGATCGATGAGCTGCAGAAGAGTTTACGGCTATCAGCTGAGCACGTGGAAGCGTCAAGGATGGCATTGCACAGGTTCGGGAATACGTCTTCGTCTTCGCTGTGGTACGAAATGAGTTACCTTGAGGCTAAGGGGGTGATGAAGAAGGGAGATAGGGTTTGGCAGATTGCATTTGGGAGTGGGTTTAAGTGTAACAGTGCTGTATGGAAGTCTAACAGAGATATCAAAACCCAATCTGATGAACCATGGGCTGATTGTATTGATAGGTACCCAGTTCATATCCCAAAAGTGGTGAAGCTTTAACCTAAGAATGTTTTTCCAGTTTTCCTTAAGGAGATGTAAATTGCATATCCTTAATCCATGTGCCTATTTCAGAAAATTCTTTACTTGCTTAATTTTGATGTTCTTTATGGGGTGAGTTAATAACATATATCTGCTTAGGATATATTCCAGCTTGCCAGTTAGCAAATGACCAGCAGATTAACTGTGGATAAATTCAGCGAGAATTGAACACAGTTCTTTCTGGCTGAGCTACTCAAGCGCTTCTCCTTTTTCTACCTCTCCCAGCTCTCCAAAAACCAAACAACACGTATTACTGATGAGACAGAAAGGCTTGGGGAAATGAAGAGAGCCTTGGGATGAAGTTGAAGAGTAATGCCTGGACTTACGTGTGATAGATTTGGTAATGGTTTTTAAAGATAATCTCATGTAATTTCAAGGATAATGTCTGCATTTATTATGTTTTTCTTATTAGTGTCGATTTTGTTTTTGTCCGGGGTGGATGTCCAGGGGTTTATGCACAATCTGGGATGAGGATGCAATTCTTGTGAAAAGAGGTATTGCGAAACTCTCAAACTGGACTGCAATTTGGGGGTTTCATATTTTGGCCTTAGTTCACAGCGTATTGCACAACACTCTAGTTTATGGAATACACTTTGTAAATGCTACTCAACCGAACCGAAGTATCCTGGTCGTTTTTACCTACAAGAGAAATTTTCATGATAGAAATTGTGTAGAAAAAAGTGAAACCATTTAATTTAATACATAAACAAATGAGGAACAACAGCAGTTGAAAGAACAGGCTGTAATGTATAGCTGTAGAACCATTGAAAGCTGACCATACTCAGGCCAGCAATGAAGTTCCAAAATTTAATAGATTTTAAGACACTATTTATTCCATGGTGCAGTCATTGCTACTGAAAAACCAACTCTCGAATGGTCTCTCGAATCAGCAAGTAAAAATTATATTTCAAAAATACAGATGATTTTAATTGGACTAGCCCAACTTATTTGTGGCCTATAGACCAAAGTAATTAGAAATGACATCGATGTATAGTGCAGAAAAAGACAAAGATGCAAGTCGCAACTTAGCAAAGAATTATAATAGACAAAGCAATGCTGATTTGTAAAGAATTGAAAAGACTTTTGCTATCTACTAAAGAAAAATATAAGGCTGGTAATGCCTGAGCCTCAGATACCTTGACAGGACGAAAATAGTGACAAAACTAGGAATACACTCCCAAGTTCCAACACCATCCTAAAATTTGGGAAACAGATTTCAAGGCCAAATCTTCAGCTGGAGCTGAGGGGAACTAGGTACGCCCAAGAGTCACGTTTTTATATAGATAAACAATTTGAAACCCATTTTACAGTACCCTCAACATCCGTAATACCCGATAGTGAGATGACATGTGGAGATTCCATTCCGCTACGTTTCTGCGAACCAAACGCCACCTAAAATTAATACTTTATCCATGCAAAGAAAATAGTTTCAGTTGACATGTCAAAGCCTTATGTCATAGTTTTACTTCTCTATATCCCAAAAAATCTTCTCATTGTACCTTTTGCAAATTTTAAGAATGTAGCTTAACACACTTGTATCAATATAAATTTGCATTGCAATTTATTATTTTTAGGAATGGGAAGATTATTTTGGGACAAACAAAAGAGAAAAGTGAAGATTTTTTTGAGACGGAGGAATTATTCTGTTTTAGGCAAGGGCGATTTTTTCGGGGCAGCAAAAAAAAAGGTCAAATTGTTTCTTTTGGATGGTATAGCAGGTTAGAATGTTATTAGTTGGACAATGCGTTCCCACATTAGCAAATTCTGAGAATCCACATAATGACACTCTAAAACACCCGAATAAGATTAAAATGTCACCATCTATGGTCAACAGGGTAGGAATATCATATGAAAAAAACGAATATTTCACCACCAAACAAATGTATCCCACATGACACTTCTAGTAAAGACAAAAAATATCACCTAACCCAAACCAAAACCACCAGACTCCACATGTTTTTTCTCCAGACACAATAACTAATAACATACTGAAATGCATGATATATGACAAATTTCTTGTAACAAAATCAGTTACATCACTCGAATATAAAGGCAAGCAAGACTACACACACATATACAGAGAGAGAGAGAGACAGAGAGAGAGAGAGAGATAAAGAGAGATGCCAGAATACTGTGTTACAGGGGGTACAGGGTTCATTGCGGCTTACTTGGTCAAATCGCTGCTGGAGAAAGGGCACATAGTGCGAACCACCGTGCGAGAACCAGGTACCTCCACCCCCATTATTGTAATCCTGTGGTTTGCACATATCTCCTTCCATGAATTGATTTCTCATCAATGAGAAAAATACATCAAATATATTCTATGACCAAAAAAAAAATTATTTAATGGTCAATTCTATTTAGATCATGACAAAACCAAAATATTTTTCTTCCTGCACCTACAGAAAATGTTGATAAGGTAGGATACCTATGGGAGCTGGATGGAGCCAAGGAGAGACTAAAAATTATGAAAGCTGATCTTATGGTGGAAGGAAGCTTTGACCAGGCCATACAAGGAGTGGATGGTGTCTTCCATACTGCATCTCCAGTGATTGTTCCATATGATAGCAATATTATGGTAAAGCACATGATTTTTTTAGCATTTTATGATTGATTTAGTAGGAATTAATAAATTATACCTTTGCTTATGTTGGCAGGCCACTTTGATTGATCCTTGCATAAAAGGAACCATGAATGTGTTGAACTCCTGCAAGAAAGCAAGCAGTGTAAAGAGGGTTGTGCTCACCTCTTCCTGCTCATCGATTCGTTATCGTTACGATGTCCAGCAAGTTTCTCCCCTCAATGAATCTCATTGGAGCGATACTGAATACTGTGAACAACATAAAGTAACCCTTCCAGCTTTATGATATACCAGAAACTATATATATACATATATCCAATTGCAAATTTTTCTATGAACTAGTACAACTTATTAACTGCTGTCTCTAATACTCTGCTTCTTTGTAAATAGCTGTGGTATGCATATGCAAAAACTATAGCAGAGAAAGATGCATGGAGAGTTGCAGAGGAGAGCGGGATTGATCTTGTGGTGGTGAACCCCTCTTTTGTAGTTGGCCCCTTGCTTGCACCCCAACCAACCAGTACACTGCAGATCATACTATCCCTCATTAAAGGTTCTATGTTCCGCAATGTTAATTGATTTAGATGGAAGATGCTATGGCCAAAGCAAGTACGGCTAGGCAAAATTCTCTCTTTCCATACTACTGAACTCTAATTTTGAAAAGGTTAAAAATTACTTTGAGAATACAGCTGATATAGTTTTATCCAGAGCCCAAAACAATAAATCTAAAAGGGTTGTAATTTCTACATTAGGCATGACAGCATGCGACTTCCCATATTGAGGGTGATACAATCATTAAGAGATATTATGAACTTACAAACTTTCCAGGCTTTTTAACTGAAATGCTTAACTTCAGCATTTTTCGAAATCTTTTAATAGGTTTGATAGGAGAATACCCGAACACAACAGTGGGGTTTGTACATATAGACAATGTGGTGGCAGCACATATACTAGCAATGGAAGAGACCAAAGCATCAGGCAGACTTATATGTTCTAGCACAGTTGCTCACTGGTCAGAGATCATTCAGAAGCTCAGGGCCAAATATCCATCCTACCCATATGAAGTCAAGTCAGTGATGAAAACATGTTTTATTTTGTTTAGATACTTCTTAGATTTTCAAGGGCTTGTAATGAAAAAGTAGAAGAGACATAGAATTTCAGTTAAGATATCATCAAGTAAGCACTTTTTACTTGATTGTAGGTGTAGCAGCAAAAAAGGAGATGACAACCCACATGCCATGGACAGCAGCAAGATTATTCAGTTGGGACTCCCTCCTCTGAAAACAATCGATCAAATGTTCGATGATTGCATCAAAAGTTTTCAAGAGAAAGGATTTCTTTGAGGCCCATTTAGCTTCTCCCATCTGCACAGTGCACCTCCTTCAGCTAGTTTAGCCTGTCGTTTTCAAAACCAAGCAAGAATAAAACGAGAAGTTAAGTAGTACTGAAGTTGATTGGAGAACAGAGGCAGCAGCGTATTCATGGTCGTCGTTTTTATGTATCAGGTGCTTTTATCACTATGGAAATAGCTAGAACATGAAATCAAAATATAAACATTTATGTAATCCAAGAAGGAATACAAAGATCACACTGAGCTATAAATACTTCTGTGACCAACAAAAATATGAGCAGATTCAATGTAGAGATTATAAGATGAGTTTTTTCATGGATGGTCACCCTGCCAAATGCACTAGAATGCTTCACAAAATTATAATTAGCCACTGAATTAATAGAAGTTCTCATGGGTTCGAAAAAGGGAATTTTCTTCATTTCTCGACAAAATTTTGATGGATCAGTGTTAAAATTTGACGGATCAATGTTATTTTTGATGAATCAGTGGTAAAATTTGATGGATCAGTGTTATGTTGATGGATTAGTGTTAAAATTTGATGGATCACTGTTCAAATTGATGGATCGGTGTTTAAATTTAATGAATCAGTGTTTAAATTTGATGGATCACTTTTTAAATTGATGGATCGGTGTTTAAATTTAATGAATCAATGTTTAAAATTGGGCATGTCTAAAGCATAGAAGGAATTTCGAGGAAAATAGCAACCAAAAAGGTTCATTGCTCATGATCTCCTAGATTGAGTGCTTAAAGAACAACCAACTACAATTTCATTATATTGCTCCACAAACCATTGACATCATGTCCACTGCTCTAGTTTAATAAAATCTACATATTCGAATATTGCATTTATCCTCCATGTAACACCAAGAAAATGGAGGAAATGAAGAGATAATCTAACAAGATTACAATTTTTTTTTAAAGAGTGAATGAATCGCTCCATACCAATGTATTAGCCATATGCTGCCTAAGAGATAAGCTAGATAGACAGCCAACACAAATCAAACCAAATTCTGAACTCCTAGTGAGAAAATAATGTTGTTTGCTGATCGTTGATACTCAGGGTTCACATGGTACAACTCCAATGGCTGAAGGATACTAAATTTCCATGAGTTGTTCAGAATATCAGGAAATTGTTGTTATTTTGTCCCTTCAGCAGTGTTGAACACGGAATAGATTAGATCATTTTACCCAAGGAAATTAAAACCCATCGGCAGCATCACCAATTTATCTGAAACCTGTAGCCTTTCACTTTCAAATGTTTTTCCACCCATTGACGACGGAGATGATCATGAGGAGGGAGGCAAGCCAGCCGGTGCACATGAAGGTGTAAAGGGAGGCCGAGGATGCCGGCGCCGACTATGGCGATGAAGACATTGGCGAAGGTCTTGGGGGTGGAGGAGAGATGATGTTCTTCATGGGTGGAGGAGATTAGAGGGGTATTTTTGGAAGGGAGTGGGCGGTGGATGGAATGTCTTTGTTGTTGGAGACCACCATGATTGATTGATTGCAGATCCAGAGAGAGAGAGAGAGAGAGATTTCAGATCTATGAAGAAACTGAAAGCCGAAGAAGACGAGTCGGTTGGGGGAAGGGGGCTTACGGGATTGGCAGATCTAGTGAATTACAGGATATTAGATCTAAGGGCTAGCATAGGTTCTTAGAATTATTTAGGTTCTTAGGGGAATAAGTGCCTATATACATACATATATATATATATATATATATATCGTTACTTTTGAGATTTTGGGCACGGTCGATTGGATGATTTCATTTGTCTTCCTACAGACATGTACTTAGAGAAAACATTGTTGAGAGCTTGGGTTTTATATTGGAGATGTTGTTGATACTTGATAGTCGGTACCCGCATAGAGGGAAACAATAATGATTTTAGGACAGTGGTTATCCCTAGCAACAAAAGTTTCTTTGCCGAATTTGGTTTTGGATTGTAGTCCTAGCAATAGTTGTTTCAGAAGCTCATTTTCCCTGCTAGTATAATTTGCATTTTTCGTATTTTCAAGTTTTTACACACACACACACACATACATACATTAATATTACATATATATATACACACACAAATATAATATATAATATATATGTCTGTGTGTACGCGTGCGCATATGCGTTTACGTTTACATATACTGCCAAAATATAGGAATTTGTAACAGATTATACTATAGGAGTATTAAAGAGAGGGGTCAATGATACTATTCACTTCATTTCACATTTTTTAAGACTTTCACAAGTTATTTCCAAGATAATCGGAGTTATAATTAGAAATCAAATAAAACAATACCAATTCTGAAGGCGAATGAAACATGTCTTAGAAGAGGGTGCAGAGATTGTCACCAACAGGATGAAGCCTAAGCTTCTTAGGCCTGCAATGCACCTGAGATTAGTGCTCTCTCCTAAGAAAAACTATTTTATACCCGCAAACACAAGGATGCTTATTATACTTGCTCACAGACGTGACTGATGTCTCTATATTGAAGACATTAGAAAAAGGTTGTCTAATAGTCTCTAACTCAGAGTAATTAACAAAGAACATTATCCTAACAACGAAAACTTCTCTATCAGAATTTGATTGTTTCCTCGTTCTCCTGGGTGCTCCAGGTCTACAGGTTTTAGCTCAATTCACAAGACCAATTTTAAGGCAGTCAACTATTGAAATCACACTTGGTGTGATGTGTGTTCTGGACTTAACGACTTGACTGAGAAGTGTAGGTTTGTTGGGATACGAAGTTCAATTTAAATTAGAAAAGACAGAAATTAATTAGTGTATCAAAAACACACTTAGTGTTATGTATGCCCCAGACTTAAATTCTGAATTCGCCCTTGAGAGACACACATGGTATTCCTAAATTTTCCCTTTTCAAAAGAAAATCAACACATAGAAAGTAAATAGTTTGGAACTTTTTTGCTCTATCAATCCACCATTTTTCTTTTATCTATCACGCTTACTGATGTATGCCGTCGACTTAAATTTTATATCCACCCTGGAGACACAGTATTCCAACTTTTTCCCATTTCAAAAGGAAACCAATACCAAAATACACAAATAACGGTAAAAAGAAATCTCCACAAGCATATGATAGAAAGTAAAGACCAACTTCTATTAATATTCTGCAATCAAATAGAAACAAAGAACAGCTATCCCAACAAATTTACACTTATCAAATCAAGTCACCATATTCTCCCCAATCTATACTCCTACAATTAAACCCTATCCCCTCAACAAATTACAACAACGACAACAACAAAATAGAAAAGCAGAAAAAAAAAAAATTAAAGTCATACCATTACCAATAGCAGAGTAGACCATAGTCAGTCACAAATTCTTAAATCATCGTCCAAGCAGCTGAATTCCCCCAAAATGTAGCCATGACTATCAATAATGACTGAAGAGGCCAACGCTGGATCATCATTCGCAGCCCTAATCAGGGCTTCGAACTGTTGCTTCTTCGAGAAATAAGCCAATCGAGCTTGTTCAGCGGAACTATAGGTACCAAGAAACATCCGGACGTTGCTCAGTGGGTCCCGGGTCCGGGCTGCCCATTTGCCCGACTTCGTCCTCCAAACCCCTTTGAAGCGCTTCGTTTCGGCGGGGCCCGATTGACCCAGAATAGTCTCGGTTTCTTCCGGGTTCTTGGAATCGTTGTTGTAGCCGTAGATTACGCTGGGGGTGTTGTTTGGTTGGGCGGTGGGGAGGATCGGATTATTCGTGTTTGGAGTAGACATGTTAGATAGATTTCACCCATGGATGGGGAATGGAGTTTGAGCTTCTCATTGTGTGCGAGTGTGTGAAGTGTGACGACGGTGGGAGTTTGGAGTAATGTAAAGCGGGGAGCAACTGTCAAATTCGAGTCTAACTAATAACCGACCAAGCCTTGTTTGCTTTTATTTTAAAGGGCAAATGGCAGAAATGGTCCATGTACTTGAAAAATATTTGGGTAAAAGTCCTTAAACTCAAGATTGCTTATTTTTAGTCCCTGTACTGAAAAAATCAAGCGCAATTTGTCCTCAATTCTAATTTCGGTCAAATTAAATTTGAAATAGAAATAAGCATACATGATACTTACTAATGACGGGACAAAAATATCAGATTCACTCATTTTCTCCGTTTTTTCAATTATTTTTCTTGTTAAAAATGGAGAAAATAAGTCGATTTAACAGAAAAAATTAATGAATTAGAGATTTTTATTTACGCTATTAGCAAGTGTCATGTATGCTTATTTCTATTTCGAACTTAATTTGACCGAAATTAGAATTGAGGACCAATTGCGCTTGATTTTTTCAGTACAGGGACTAAAATTGAGCAACCTTGAGTTTAAGGACTTTTTCCCAAATATTTTTTCAGTACAGGGACCATTTCTGCAATTTGCCATATTTTAAACGGTCACTATTCTAATAAAATGAGTGTGTAAATGCGTAGATTATTTATTCTATATACACACATACTTTATTATAATTTAATTTAGGAGAGAAAAGGAGGTAAAATATAAGTGGAGCAAATAGGAAGCTAAAATTATTTTTTTTCTTCCTAAAATTACTCTTCGCATGTGTATTCTTTGAATGGAATGATAAGAATCAATTCTTCATGTGCTTCGTGATTGCTGGGTAGCAAGGGAAGTTTGGGCAATGGCGCTGGACAACTCGAGCCGAAATGCATTGGATCAGATGAGGCTGCGCGACTGGTTAATGGCAGGCGTCAAGGGTCAACTAAAGGCTAAGGGTGAAATGGATAGTGCAGGGGTGTTTGGGCAGACCTGTGCGTGGCTTTGGAGGTGGCGGAACGAGGTTGTGTTCAACCAAAATAGGGTGGAGCTGCCAAGGAAAGTGGAGAACATCCAGGCTGCGGTTAAGGCATCCATGACCGCCTATGAGCAGCTCCAAGGGAGTGGTTTTGGGCTAAAGATGATGCAACAAATTGGGGTGCGTTGGTTGACGCCGAAAGAGGGCTGGATATGCATTAATACGGACGGAACGGAAGGTAATGTTCTTGGGGTTGCTGCATGGGGGGCGGTTTTGAGGGATCATATGGGGGAGTGGGTAGGTGGTTGTGGCGAGAAGGGAAAAGATGAGGGGATTTTGCGGACAGAACTTCGAGGGGTAATCGCGGGATTAACCCAAGCATGGTCGGATGGGTGGCGACGGGTTTGTATCCACTCCGATTGTAAGGAGGTGATTGATTCATTAAAC
>JAOWAN010000005.1:17552303-17564778 GCA_028566635.1 Lobelia cardinalis
TGCAGAAGGAAAGTCTCTTATTCACAAGTTCATCCAAGCACAAAATACCGCAATACATTTCTATAGTCCAGTAATTCGCCATATTATGACATCATCACACCCACAAGAATTTACAATGCACTGGTTCCTTTAGACCAGAGCCAAAAATGACCTAGAATTTTGAAACCCCCAAAATATCAAAATTAAGCACTGAATTTTCAAATAAAGTGCATGATTGATGTAGAATCTAAAAAAACCCCCAAATCAAACACATATCCACAACTCAGCAACTATTTAACGAAAATTAAGGGGATTAATAGTTGATGAAATAACAGACTTACACTACATCACATAAATTACGCACCAAAAGAACAAAATCTCATAGATCATCACGAAAAAAAGCTAAATAATAACTTGCTGAAATATAGAGAATGAGAACAAGGGTTTTACATGAGTTTGACCTGAATAGGATCCGATCTTCAATTTTGTTAAGCCACCACAACACTGATGTCTAGGCGAATCAATAATCTGAATTAGCAACGGGAAATAGAAAGCGAGAGAGTACCTTTTTCCATTTCAAGAACACAACGTGCAAAAAAATGGTCGAATCATCCACCTTCCCCTAAGATCCAACTATGGTGTACAGAGAGAGAGAGAGAGAGGTGAATCAAAAGAGTTATGATATGACACTGTTCATTATATGAGATGGAGTGAGATCAGTAAATATGAGATTTATATTAAAATATCTTTTTTGCCCTTGGATGTGAAAGGTTGATTATAATTTATAATATTTAAATGTGATGTGAAAGGTTTGAATGTGAGGAAAGAAATAGTAAAAAAAGAGAGAGAATGTGATGTGAAAGGTTTGAATTGATTTATATGAGTGTATGGATATAGGGGTAGTAGATGAAAAATGAGTAATATTTGAAATATGATATTGAATGATATGTAATGAAGTGAAAAGTTAGTGATCAAGTTTTACCATATTAACCATGTGTTCAAGTGAAGCGATATTGAATTCGTGATCCGGCCATTCGAGAATTGAGATAATTTGCCCGGAGCAAGGACTCTGTCAGACACAAGCCTCGTTACTAATCCCCCAAATCCCCAAAACCCCCAAACACATCCCTACACCCAATACAGCAAATCCCCCTTCGTCACGCGCCTCCAGCACGCCCATATCAACCAGCGCGTATTCACCACTCTCACAAACCCGCGTGTTACGCCTCACCGCCAGCCTTGCCTTGAGAGAGGGGGTAAAATATTCCTCCTCCTCCTCAAACTCTACACACACAAACAGCAGTGCCTGTGATATAAATTAGCCCTCTTTCGAAGAGAGCCGATTCCGTTTATATTCTTTTCTTGCGCTTTCTAGTTTCCTCCTCAATTGGCTTCTTCTTCTTCTACTTTCGAATCAGGGTTTCGAGATCGACGAAGGGGCGAGTCGGATATTCTGTTCCTCCTGTTTAGAGGTTTTGTCGAGTAGAGGAAAGATGAAGGTTTTCGTGAAAACATTGAAGGGCACTCACTTTGAAATCGAAGTTCAACCTCAAGACACGGTTCGTTCGAATTTCGGATTTTTTTTTCTGTCAATTCAATTTGTACTTTCATTGATTTAGGGCTTGCTTTGCGCTAGTTGATCTGCTGTATGACCGAATTTGTCCAAAGCTTGTCTTTTGGATTAGTTTTGTAACTTCTGTGAAATTTGTGCATTGGCTTGGATTTATCTTTTATCCAGTTCCGTAATTGAATTATTTTTGTCAGTGAATTTTTGGAGTTTGGTTGTGTGTTTTTACGATGTGAATCAATTTGGGAATAGTTAGAAGTTAGGACGGTTGATTAGGGCTTAGTTCTCGGTTTGACTTGGGGAGAATTTTACTGTGTAATTTAATAAGGTTGACTTGAATGATTGAAATTAGCTATCAATTTGGTGATGCCTAGGTTACTATATGCTTTGCCAAAGTTTTCATTTTTCAATGGTGGTATAAAATATGGGAGCTTCTATGGGATGACCTCTCTCTTTACTGGAGGTCTTCAGAGTGATTCTTTTCTTTTATGATAGTTGATGTAATGGCTCTGACTGTGTTGTGAATTTAAACTTAATTTAAGGTGGGAATGAAGTGGGCATGATTTTGGGCCCTATATATGATAAGCGTAAGCCCTGACCATGTTCGTGGAATATTGTAATCTTGGATCTATATATTACAGATGACACTTCTTACTTCGTCTATTGACGACGAAATGAGTCTACTACCTTACATGGTGAATTCTGGGAAAAGAATTCTATGGATTATGTTATAGCTAATCTCCTCAAGTTCACAAGATGTGGTATGTGTTTGTTTTCAGCTGAGATCTGCAACCTGTCTTGTAATTTCTTTTATCTTATGCTATTTTTAAAGCAATGTGAGAGTAATAGTTTCATGTGTTTATTTGATTTTTGAAATTGCTTGCCAAGAATTTATTATTGTTATAGTTTTTAACTTCTGTTCTTCCTTCGAGGGATACACATGACTATTTTCTTTACTTCACTTTCATTTGGTCAAATGTTTTTTGAACTATTCCTCTATGAAATTGGTTGATGTTAATACTTGCTTTATAGGTTGTTGATGTCAAGAAAAATATAGAAACTGTTCAAGGATCAGATGTCTATCCTGCGGCACTGCAGATGCTTATCCATCAGGGTAAAGTTCTTAAAGATGACACCACATTGGAAGAAAACAAAGTTGCCGAAAATAGCTTTGTAGTCATTATGCTAAGTAAGGTAAAATTTGATTATACATTTTCTCCTCAATTTTTTTGATATTATGAGAGTACTTGAAGTGAACTTGCTTGTATTTATGAGTGGTGAGAACCCCGTTTCTCGCGTCCTATCTCACTATGGAGGCGGAGCGAGTGGTTTACTTTACGCGATAGGGCGTCAAAAACGGGGTTCTCAGCGGCGACTTTGCCGGGACCCTTTCATACCAACATCTTCTTAAGGGCAAGCTCAATGGAGTCTACAAATTAAGTCTGTATATTTAGTTTTAGAGCCCCATTTAAAGCCCGAGAAGAATCTTTTTAAGTCTGTAAATTTTGGGCAAGCTGAGTGGTTGGGCTGTATAAATTGAGTTTGTATAAATTATTATATATAATAATATGATTGGAGTTATTTTTTATATGTTTAATTTTAAATGATAATTAAATAAAGCTATATTCTCTTCCTTAGTAAAATTTGGACCTCGCGAATTTTCAGTAGTATCTTCCATTTTTAAAAAACTAATAATAACAAAACACTAAAATTAAATTAGAGTCAGCAATGAAAAAAAAACACACCAAATAAGCTCAGCCGCCCGTTTATTAGCCAATTAAATGGCCCAACCCCTTTCCCCTTTTCAGTTCTACAAACAGAGAGTCGCCTACCCCTTTTTGAAAAATTGAACGGCATAATTGAAAAATAGTGTTAATTAACTTTTTCTGAAATTATTTATGTTTTTGATTTATTTTTATGTTGTTGAATCTTGGAGGGCCCCATTTAATGGGGCTGCAAATTGGATGCCAAATTTAGGGCAAGATTTGCAAACTCTCTAAAAAATTTCAAATTTGGAGCCTTAGTTTTTTCACCACTGTGGACAGTTTTTTAGCCAAAGTTTGTAAATATAGAGATTTTGGAGTTTTTGCAGCCTCCATTGAGGATGCCCTAATGCTTCACCCTTTCTTTTCTAGCTAATTACCCTTCGCCATTGAGACTTTGTAAATGCCAAATTTTCCCTTGTCCTCCTTCTTGACCAATTTGTTAATTACCTGGATGCATTAAATTTTCATTTTAGTACCTTGCATGTAAATAATTTTTATTTTTTGGATTATCTTAAATTTTCTCTTTTTTAATATATTTTTCTTAATAATACTCCCTCTGGTTCGCAATACACGACCTTTTAGAATTGTGCACATATATTGAAGTAATATATATCGACAAATTTACCCTTATAAAATAGTCTATCTTTATTAATAGTAAAAGAGGTAAATGCAATTAATGGTAATGGGTAGTTGGGAGAATAGGAGGGCAATTTAGGAAAATAAGGATAAAAAAGCCCAGAAATCCTAAAGCGACAACTATATTGAAACAAATTTTCTTTGCTAAAAGGTTTTCAATTGTGAACCAGAGGGAGTAATAAACAAAAAAAATCATAATTTATAACTAATAAAAGCTAATAAGATAAGGGGTGTCCTCAGTGAGCTTCGCTCAACTTCTTCCGGTTATTAGTCCAATGAGTACCTATTGGGGTATATTCCTGCTCATGATTTTTCAAAATTTGGTATTGAACTATTTTACTATCATTTATAATTTATTTTTCCTCTTTCTATTATTATGGCCATGGTTATTTTATTTTAAACGTTTTTAGCTGGAATATGACATGAGATTCTTGGAGATGCTTTTCTTTGTCCATATTATGTATGGCTTATTTGTTCGTACATATGATCAGGCGGGTTTTAAACATCTACTAGTACCATGGCATATGATCGGGAAGGAGTAAATGCTTGAAATGTGGGTTTTCAAGGGAGGGATAACTGCTATGCAAAGCGGATTCTGAAAGTGGGGAATGGGGAGTGGGGAGGGACTTGAGGGCCCAGTGAGGATGAAAATTTACTTAATTGAACCCTTATGGAATTGTTTGAAGGCATAGAGAGCAGTAATTAGTAAATACAATTAGAGTTAATTTAGGAAATCACAAAATGTGTGACATGGCTATTCACTACTTTTGATGCCTCCGGCTTTAGTGTATTGGAGATGTACACAGTTGGTTAGTGGATGGCATCTATTTATTTTTCCCACACTTTTTGTTATATAAGAATGTTGATGGACAAAAATTCATTGTTGGAGGTGGGATAACAATTGATTTGAGATAGAACCTAAAATGAGAGATATACCTACTGTTTCCTTCTTTTTGATTGCACACCATTTGTGCGTTCTTTCTGTCGTCGGGCCGCGGCCAGTCTTCTTTAAATGTGTGGAAACGTTTCTTTTCTCTTTTAAGGCCCTTGTTCACTTATCCGAGGAATGAATCTCTTTCGTGGCCTTAGTATTTGAGAGAGATATACTCGGAAGAGAAACAGAAAGAGAACCTGTGGATCCTAGAACTACTCATTCTATTGACTTAGGCATTGGCTCCCATCTATATAAGGAAACAGCTAGGAGCGTCTCTTGGGAAAGCTGGGTTGACACACAAAAGTAGCAAATTGAATCCGTCTTCGCTTGAGGAAATGGCATTAAGAGGAAAGTCTATAGTATCAATAATTGATCTGGCTCTTTCAATGGTCGCATCTGAGCATGTATTCTCTCAGCTATGAAATGCCCGAACTTCCGTTCCTCTCTTCTTAGAAATATGAGATTATACATTAAGGTTACTTGTATGTATGTCATGTCCAATGGCTTTTCCGATTTTTGGATGTCATCATCTTATGATGCTTGCCAAAGAATTGGTAGTGTGTCATTGTGTTGCATGTATTGAGGAGAATGATTTTCGGTTTGTGCCCATAGAGCAGGATAAGCGAGTTTAGTGAAGGCCGTACATTGGGGTTATGAGAAACTACTACTGCTTGTGCGCAAACTCTCATTATCAGAAGTTTTAAACATCCAGCATTAGGTGCTAAGCTTCTTCTTGTCAACACACTTGGTTTTCTCTTTGTATCCGCAAGTACTTGTTTTACAATCTCTCATGTCTTTAATTACTCTTAACTCTGCTAGGACTCTTTATTTTGTTTCAGTTTATACACACATGCGCACACCCACAAATATTTTCTATGTTGGTTTGAACACCATGGGAGTTATTCAACCCTATGATACCAAAATTAAGTTTACTTAATGATCTTTTGCTTTATCCCAAAATGATTCCAGAGTAAGAGCTCAACGAGTGGAGGTTCAACAACATCAACTGCACCAACGACTAAGGTACTGACACATTTGAAAAGTGTACCTTTTGCTTTTAATTCTCTGCATGGCCTGCACATCTCCCCTCCACCCCTCTCTCTGTCCGTTTGTAGATGAACAAAATAAGTTACTTCTTTTTCTTTTGCTTTCTTAGTTGTATGAGTTTCCACCACGTTGTATCTCAGTGATGCTTTATGTGTTGAACTGTTCTTAGTAAATTTTATGTGTCCGCGCCAGCTTATAAATTCTTATTTTAATCAGGTCTATCGAGTCGTTTGTTTAGTTTTTGACTGCTTTGTGGATATCATTTTATATAATATGAAAACAAAAGTTTGCCCAACAGGGCTTTGATATTTAGTGCATTTCTTTTGATTTTGCTTCTTGACCATTCCTGAATCGGTATATTGTGGAGATAAATATTGGTGTCTAGCTTGTGCCAGATGAACTTGTGCAATGTTATAAGCATGTTCTGACTCTATTCCAGATATTTGAGCACTTCTTAAACTCACAGATTATCTAAAGGAATGATGTACGACTATACTATAATCATATTCAACCCAAGATCACTCGGAGCTATGATCCTTGTGTAAGAGTTTATTTCAATGATGTAGTTAGTTATTTTCACTATCTAGGTGCCTTGATTTACTTTGCTCTCAGTATTCCCCTTTCGTCCTCTTTAAGGTATTCGTAGATGTTGCGGTTAAGGTTGAAGCTTTCAGGACTTCCTTTGGTCAGGATTGGTGGAAAGAAAATGCAATCATCCGATTGTTGGTACTTGTAGTTTATTCACCCATGACACACCTTTGAGCTAGCTCTACTTCTGGTGAAGTTTTTGGAGTATTCATGCTTTATGATGAGGATCTACTTCTTTGGAATATGGATCTCGAGAACACTCCACTAGGAGGAGATGGATTTGTGGACAACCTTGATTATTATCGTGGAATTGCTGAATTGTTTATTCATTTGTTGTAAAAATTATCACTAAATTCTAAGCATCTACTTTTACAGTCTAATAATATCTGGATACCATAGATAGTCTATGCAGTGCAATTGATAAGTATCCATAGAGGAAGTCTCTGCAACTCGTTTTAGTACTAAAATCGAACTCCTTTCTGCATGTTTTTGGATCACATATACGCATCTTATTTTTTTTGGTTATTATGCTTATTTGCCATGAGGAAACCATCTAAATTACTGACTGGCCCACAGGCTCCTCAGACAAGTGCCACGCCTCCGGTTTCAGCTCCAGCACCACCAGTCTCTCAGGTTCCTGCTGCAAATGTGGCGCCGTGAGTCTTGAGTTTTTGACAATAATATATGTGCAAATATTTCAGTATTGCATTCTGACTGTTCTATGATATACACCGGTTTTGTTTCAATATATGCCTTTCTTATGCAACATAACTTCTTTGCATCTGCAGACCTGCATCTGTTCCTGCAACTGCTCCAGCTGCAGCTCCAGCTCCAGTACCTTCTGCTACTGCAGGGTCAGTAAATTTTTAAACTATGCATGGGAACGGAAACTGTTCCCTATAGTCCTACGTCTTTTTACTTCTTATTCATCATATAGGGAGCATTGGTTTATTTATTGACTTATCCAGTGTTGTTTGCATATGCAGGTCAGATGCCGATGTATATGGCCAAGCGGCATCACATCTGGTTGCAGGAAGCAATCTTGAGGGTGCCGTGCAGCAAATTCTTGATATGGGTGGAGGAACTTGGGATAGAGACACAGTTATTCGTGCTCTTCGTGCTGCTTTCAACAATCCAGAGAGAGCTGTTGAATATTTGTATTCTGTAAGTGCTTGAGTCTTTACATTTTGGTGTCGTTTTTGTATTCCCTTTGGAAAGTGCATTATTTTGTAGCCTGATGTGGGCCTTGGATTTGATTTACGTGTTTGGCTAAAGAAACATAGCATGATTATCCCAATCGATATCTGTTATTGTTGGAGTATGTCATTTTCTAAAGTGTGCAATAGTCCATACCTAATGAGCATTTGATTCCAGTTGCGCAGAATAGCAGTATTTTAGAAATTTTCCTTCTTTTTAAAACATAATTGTTTGATCATTAAGGATATGGGTTACTGATAAGCCGATGCATCAAAATTTTAGACTATGGGATATTGTTATGCCCATATTTATTTTCTTAAGCAACTTGTGAGTCGTAATCAGAAAGATCAGGCTCTGAAACTGGGAGAATAGGAAATCCTCTCCTCCACCCATCATAAAAAATGTGGAATTTGAGTCCCTGCTCATTTATTTTCACTGATGTTGCAATTTATTCGGATTGTTAGATGAAAGCTTTGTATTCCTTCTATTTGTTTTTGTTGATACCATGGGCCTTTATCTGGGAAATCTAATCTGAAAAGTAGCTGTTGCACTATCAGATATATGACCTTGCATTTAAGATGAAAACTATGCTTTGTATTCCTTCTAAGATGACCAATTCATTGGTGCTCCCAAAAATTGTAAGCAGTTGCCGTCACAGAGCTGATTCTGTAGTGTAACGGCTTCATATATTGTACTGTGCACTATTTAGCAAACCTAGTTTAGAAATCTGCTCATGACTATGCACTATGAGCACTATTTTGCAAGCCTAGTTTAAAATGTGTGTGAGCTATGTGAAATTGAGGAGGATGTTACGTATATTTGGAGTTTGCAACCTGAATACGCTGCATCTAATTGCTAAGCAAAGATTCTCCTGAAGGCTCACATGTTTTGTTATTCATATCCACTTTCTTTCATAAGATTGCGATGACAATTTAGCTATGTGATTGTAAACTGTAAACTGTAAAGATCATTGCACTTTAAGTTGCATAACTAGGAAGTAGTTTTTTTTTTTTTTGAATGCTCCAAATGGAAAGAGGAACTCTTGCTGGGTAACAATTACGAATTTCTACATTTGCTTGAGCTAACTTGAAGATGAGCTATTATATTTACTTGTGATGGTATGATTAGATGGTTATTTACTTTTCTCAGGGTATCCCTGAGCCAGCTGAAGCTCCAGCAGTGGCAGGAGTGCCTCCTGCTGCTCAAGCTGCAATTCCCGCTGCTCAGCCTGCCCAACCTGCACAACCAGCAGCTGTTCCACCTAGTGGACCAAATGCAAACCCCTTAGATCTCTTTCCTCAGGTATGTATTGGCTTTACTTTTTGTCAATTTCATCCAGTATATTTTGGATGCTGAGGTTCCAGTTTTTGGTCCAGGGTCTACCAGACATGGGTTCGAATGCCCCTGCTGGTGCAGGCAATCTGGATTTTTTACGCAATAGTCAACAGGTATTTTTCGATACTTCATGCGCCAAATGCAGGCTCTATTGGACAATTTTCGTGTGTTTAGTGGCACCAATGTTCATTACGACTTTGTTAACTTGGTATGATACATTTTTGTTGCTTTTTCAGTTCCAAGCTTTTCGAGCTATGGTGCAGGCTAACCCACAAATCTTGCAGGTATTTAATTCAGCCTATTTCTTGACAATTTGTTTTGACTTCTTTTGATTGAGTAATTTTTGATCAAATTTCTATAAAAATTGACGTGTTGCAAATCTCTGGAAGTTTTTATTGATAGTTTACTTAATGTTCTTATAAAGATTAATTCTTAGAATCAAATATTTGTTTAGTACTAAGTTGATAATGTCTTAACACTCATTTTGGGACGAAGGTTGTATAACATATACATGCATCTATGTGCATAAAATTGTTATGCTGCTGACTTTTAATTGGTGGCCTTGTCATTACTAATATATGGGTATGCATTAATATATTGTGCTGTTCTATCTGATTGTGTGGACGTTTCATATTTGTTATGTCCACAGCCCATGCTTCAAGAGTTGGGGAAGCAGAATCCTCACTTGGTGAGACTTATTCAAGAGCATCAGGCTGATTTCCTTCGGTTGATCAATGAACCTGTTGAAGGCGGAGAGTATGTCTTTGACTCTTTATATTAATTATATTGTATATATATGTATATATATAGGGTCTTACTCCATTGGGAACTTATATATCGTAGGAACCGTGAGAACCAATTAAGATTAAATAGTATTGCTCTTATATTCAGTACAATCTAAAACAAATAATCTAAGAGCAATACTACTGAATCTAGGTTCTCATTTGAGCGCTTCCTTATATATATCTATACACAAACATGCATATATAATTATATATATATATTTTACTTATTTGGAAAGTGCGCATTGCTAATTCATTCGTGATATGATATCAGGAATGTACTTGGGCAGCTTGCAGCAGGTATGCCACAGGCTGTGACTGTTACTCCTGAGGAGCGTGAAGCAATTGAACGGGTTAGTTATACCTAATCCAGTTCTTGATGTGAATGTTAAAAAAAGAATGGTAGCATATATAGTGAACACGCTGTTGATAGAATAGAATGGTAAATCTTGTGGCGTATTTAATACATCTATTATTACTATAATAAAGGGGAGACCTCAAAACGAGGCCTTTTCTTCCTTGTATAATGTATCCCTGTTTTTAATAATAATTACTCTCAGGACCTTAAAAAAAGCTAATCATGACTTATGATGTTTGGCAAATAGTAACTCGCCACTTCTTCCCCCTACTGACACATATTCATCACCAACAATTAAATAAAAACTAAACATATTAATTAGGATGTGTAGTAAATAATAATTTGTTGATAATTTTTATTTAAAATATAAAACTATAATTGTGCATATGTAACGTGTGTCAAATTACTAGTTGTGATGGCTCTTGGGGGGAGGTTGACTATACGCAAGTCATTGTCTTTTATGGGATCTTTTTGTGATCCTTCTCTACAATTAGATGCGTGGAGACTATTTGGTTTCTTTTGTTTTTCCCAATATTTAGAGTTTACCACTTCTAATTGAGTCTCTTTACAACAATCTTTTATCCAATCCATTGTCACAACACAACCAAATTAAGGTTTCTCTTTTTTTGACAAATTTGTTTTTATTCTTTACCTTTTTATCAATGGCTAAAACTCAGAGCTCTCAACCTACCTGGAGAGTGTTTTTGGCGACTGGGTTTAGCGACAATTTATTTATGGAAACATTCAGGATTCAATAATGCACATCATTGAAAATACTTATCTGTTCCAAATGATAGCCTGGCATAACTTTTTAAAGATTTTACTACTAATTTTCTACATCTCCTATATATGATACTCACATTAAAGATGATTTTTGAAAATGGGACAACTCTTGGAACAGGAAAGAAGGGGGGGGGGGGTTAAAGAAGCGGGGAAATAAGACTCAGTGAGAAAGTTATTGTTTTTTGTTGTGGTCTGGTTCAAGGGTGTGATCGAATTGGACAGACGCAAAATTGAGTTTGGTATTGGAGTAATCTGGTTTGACATGATTCTTTGGTTTCACTTTTGTATTCAGCTTGAAGCAATGGGATTCGACCGAGCACTTGTACTAGAGGTGTTCTTTGCCTGCAACAAGAACGAGGAACTCGCTGCCAACTATCTCTTAGATCACATGCATGAATTCGAAGACTAGCGTTGATATCCAATGAACAAACTCCCTCCCGTGCTTGTTTTACCTTGTCTTCTTTGTCATCCTTTTCTTCCCGAGTTCTGAGCACATATACTTCAGGAGTGATGGACAGTGGTGGGGCAAGACATTGAATGCCAAAATGTAACTACATAATTTATGATTCTATTCTCGTCTTCTCGCACCGTCTTAAGTTTTAGGTTCTGTGGTGTAGTCTCTTATATTCCTTTGTTTTGTGCTCTTGCTCTGTGGTTATGTTGAACTCCTGTGCTCTTGGCACACTTACCCTTATAAAATTTTAATGATTGGGGGTTCTCAGTTAACATACGAAAGATTGTTTGGATAGTGACTTGCATGGGTCAAATAATCGTTGTTTTAACTTTTATTTCTCTAAATTTGACGCATCAGGGAGACCCTCCACTATTGTTTCTCTTTGGAAGATTAGATGACAAGTGTCTTTTGATGCCTGCCAGCATTATATCTTTTTGACTCAGTTTGGTACTTGAGATCTCGTAAATCATCAAGCTTCCTGACATGTTTAAATTAAGAGTGCCAAAAAGAAAAATGTTTAGGTGCTTGATTTTGGTGAACTGTCAGAAAAATTCCAATCATGTCAAGTTTAATGTACAGTTGATATTTAGCCTAATCCCTGGTTCCAAGCTTCGTACGCACCATCAACCATAGGAAGTTCAACTATCCAAAGAGGTTTAAAAGCAGACGCATGGACAAGTTGGTCCAAACCCACCAGCAATCTTATTATGATCCAAAAGATGATCAAAATCAATTTCGGGATCAAGACAGCAAACACAGTTCAGATGGTATATCGACCGTTGTAGTAGCGTCCATTTTTTTTTTTGCTAAATGTATATAAAGTTATGTACATCGGTGGCGGAGCCGGAGGCAGCGGCCGCTCCTCCCGCGCTGAAAATTCCTTCAGTAGGGGTCTTCATCCGAGCTCGATTCGTCCGGTTCCGCTCCCTCATGGTTGGCCGAGTTCTAGGGTTTGGAAGACGGCAAGACTCAGTTTCAAGTGTTTGACTACTTTTTCTTCTATTATTAATGTTTTTGGTATTGTGAAAATGCATTTGTTTAAGTTTTTT
>JAOWAN010000005.1:17579408-17597077 GCA_028566635.1 Lobelia cardinalis
TAGTGAGTGTGTAATAGTTGAGTCACTCCCCGTTAATAGTGTCGTCTCGTGACTCGGGGCGAGACACACACACACACACACTCTCTCTCTCTCTCTCTCTCTCTCTCTCTCTCTCTCTCTCTCTCTCTCTCCTCACCTCTCGCACCCGAATCCCCTAGACCCAACAACCCCCTTTCATCCCCCTACCAATAGCCGCCGCCCCCCGACTTCTTCTTCACCCCCTCCATTCGCTCTTCTTCACCACCAAAAGCAGTCGCCCAATCCTCTATTAACGCCGGCAACATCAATCCCTAGAACCCACCCCTATCTCCTATAAAACCGCGACCATCATCCATTCCTCCATTACTTCTGGAGCCTTCGTCCCCATTCCACCATTAAAATCGGCAGCACACCCCTCCTCCTGCTCCCTCTCAATTTTTCCCCACACCTTTCAACCCATCACCCCCTTCTCACCGAACTAGCAGCAGCAGCAGCGCAAGGAGAAGATGATGAAGCTTAGTTGCGGACTTCGAAGGGTTGGCGGCGGAGAAGAGTGGGTTTTCTACCCGGCGAATAGGGTTTTCTACCCAAATTCTTTTGTGGACGAGAAGAGTAGAGAGGAGAGAGAGAGAGAGAGAGAGATGTTGATAAATTTGTGAAGATTGCCTGGATATCTTAGAAGTCGAGAATCAGATTCGCTACCAGATTGAATTATTTCCTTCAATCGGATAAAATCTAAGATGTTCAAGAGTGTATGTAGGGTTTTCGTTTTCAGTTTTCTGTTTGGAGCCTATCCATCCCGAGGATCAGATATATCCATGGAAAACACTGCTAAAACAACTGCCAAAGGGCAGATATCGAACTCAACTGCCAAAGCAGTTTATGCAATTTTCGGACACAATTGCCAAAGGAAGTTTTGCTCCCTTCAGACCGGAAAATCCAATTTTAGTGACGATTTTAATAAAGTACTAGCCAGGGGCTCTGCCCCTTGGACCCCGCTTCTCCGGGGGCTGCCGCCCCCGGACCCTCGCCACAGTTCGAATTTACCAATACTCGTTATAATAAACAAATAAGCGTGCACTCTTATTTGTAAATTGCAACGAGGGATATTTTATTAATCTCTAATTATACTAAAATATCAACAAGAGATAGAGAGAGAGAGAGAGAGAGAGAGAGAGAGAGAGAGAGAGAGAGAGAGAGAGAGAGAGAGAGGAACAGAGAGAGCACGAGGAAACGAGAGTGGGCGGGGGAAGGGGGATAGTTATTGGGTTTTTGATATTTTTTATTTTCAGTTTACACCCTAAACTTATTTGGGGAAGAAAATATCTGAAAGATCCCTGAAAATGTGAGTTCATATCCGTTTATTTTATAACGAAATCGTAAAAAAAAAACCCAATTGAAACAAAATTAAAAAACGTTATGGCCTAAATTGATTATTTTAATACATTGACGTTTATTTTGAATCTCTATGAAAATTTTATGATCTAAAATGATAAAAATGGCAAAATGTAATCCAACAAAAGAGGCATAAAAAAACATAAGAGGGTCATTCACAATTTGCATCACAATCACAATTCTAAAAAAAGACAAAATAAACCGAACTAGGGAAAAACAAGAGGGACAATTTCGTAAATTACAAATTCTCCCTAAGAAACCCCGCAATTTCATATTAGTTTCCGTCGAGTCATCGTGTATTAAATCGAGACCGTCCATCTCAGTCCACGCCTAAACGAAACCCTAGGTTCTTCCTCCCCCGGTCTCTCTCTCTCTCTCCTCTCTCTCCATTGAGTATTTAATTCCCAAATCCCCTTTTAAAAACTCCTTATTTTTCAAACGCGTTATCAGCAAAAATCCTCTGCAGAGGGAAACAGAAATTAGGTTACAATCCTCCCCAATTCAAATCTCTCCGTATATAAAGCACATAATTCTCCTTCTTTATTGCATCAAATCTATAAATAAGTACCTTCTTTGATTATATATTCATCTACCCATAGTAGTCTTATTGGCAGGATCAGCTCAATTTTCTGTGCGATAGGGAGTCGAATTTTTAGGGTTAGGGTTAGGGAGAGTGATGGCGGCGCCGGCGACGTCGTTTGTCAGATGGGAGGAGGTGTTCGGATCGAACGATAAAGGCAGGAAGGAGGTGAAGTATTATTTGAAACGGCGGGATGGGAGTTCGGATCTGGCGGTTGTGGGGAAAGAGAGAAGTTTAGGGCAATTTTCTTATCACCTTCCTCAAAAATCTTTCTCATCTCCGATTTGGAAGCTTAGATCGAGACGAGAAGTTGTTGATTGGTTGAATTCCTTTGTTACAGGTTTGATTTCTTCTCTTCTATTTCTTGAATCATTCCATCTCTTTGTTTTAAAAAAAATTAGTTTTAGTCAATCCCCCCCCCCTCCTTTTGTATTCCAGTGAAAGTTGGTGTTTATGGTTTAGTTGATTTGCTACTTTTACATCTTGGGAGAAATCATTCTCGCCCCATTTCGATTAGTAGGGAAAATATTTCATCTTTTACTTGCCAGATAAGAAATTTCAGGCTCATGGGATTTTATATGCATAAATATTCGATTTTTTTCCTGTCAGATTGAAAAATTAGTTTCTTATATTCATGGGAGTTATATTTTTTTGGTTGCGATTCGTCTTAGAAAGAATAATTCAAGGGGTTTCTTATTTTTGCCCAATATCAGGGTGTTTTGTTTAGGTTAACGCCAATCGTGAAGAGTTTCTGATTTTCTTATCTTTCTTTCTCATTGTTTTTGTTGAATTCCATCTTTCTTGCCCACAAATTTCTTTGTTTTTGTAGCTTTGTGCGGTGAACTTTGGTTGTTTAGACAAAAATATGCTGTATAAAAACTATGTTTCTTGACAGTTGATAGAATTGTTTTTGACTACCCGTTTTTCTCATTTTTTTGTATTTAGCATCCTAAAGCCAGTGTTATTACTGATATGGTTAGATTTGTTTTTGATTACGGGTTCTTTCTCGTTTTTTTGGGTTTAGCATCCTAAAGCCGGTGTTCTTTCTGATATTGTTTTGGTCGAATTTGGGGCTCTCAAATCTTGATTTGGAGTTAAACTGTTTTTTTCCCTTCTATTTCTCACTTATTCTAGTTGTGTTTATTAGCAATTTCTAGTTCAGCCAGATCCATATGGTTTGATATTATTAATTGTATTGTCTTGTTTAGGAATTTAGGTCAAACTTTTGAGTTGAGAAGGTTTTATTCTTTTTGAAATTCATATCCTTTCATTGTTAGCCTTCTTATTTTATAGTATATTCTTTAATTTCTCTCCACATCGACATCTCATCGTTTTTGATAACTGGTTTGTCCGATATTCACCATAAATCAGGTTGTTTCTATGTCTGGCATTAATACATCAGCGCAGTCATCTCCATATTGTATTTCTAATTCTTGATGCACGTAAATGTTATCTTTGATGTCATTCTCATACGTTTTTTTTTTTTAAATATATAAACTTCAGGATTTGAAAATATCTTTTGCAAATCTGCCCTAAAAGTACATTTCTTAAATTAAAACAAACAGAAGGCAATGTTGTTCTTCTGGTTCTACCACGTTCAAAATTGGATGAATTGGGTTGAGTTAATCTTGCTGAACACACATGTAATCCATCTTTCAATTTATGGGCTCTTTTGCAATCAGAAAAAGTAGACATGTGTATGTAGCTATTTTGTTCTTTTAAATAAAAAGCAGTTAATGTTTAAGCTACTTATATAATGCTGCTTTCCATTCATTCCAAGCAAATGTTGTATGTAGCTATTTTGTTCTTTTAAATAAAAAACAGTTAATGTTTAAGCTACTTATATAATGCCGTTTTCTGTTCATTCCAAGCAAATGTTTTGTTTGAATTTGTCATAATTTCAGACAAGCTTTGGACTCTATCATAATAGATGAGCTGGTGGCTACAAACAATTAAGTATGTGTTTTTCAAAAAAACTTGTGGAGACACAAACCTTTGTTCTTATTTCCCGAGTAGAAACTTTTGAAATGGTCTATTTTTTCTCCAAACCTTCCCAAACAGAAATTATGTGTATTTATTCATGATCAGATGCAGTAAAATCATAACTTTATTAGAATTTTGTACCAAGTAGGCAAGTACACTTACTGTACTCTTTGGTTGCAGTTTCATGAAGTTGACACAGAGAAAGTTAATTATGGTTGCTTTGGTGTGACTACAGATTTTCTTATTTTGGTTTTAAAAGTATGTAAGCATCAGGTAGAATATTTAATTTCTAGGCCTAATGAAATGGTTTCTTCAAAGTTCACACATCAAGTTAAATATGGATGCTTTGATGTGATTTCAGATTTTCTTATTTTGGTTTCAGAAGTATGTAAGCAACATGTAGAATATTTATTTGCTAGGCCGAACAAAGTGATTTCTTCAATGTTGGCTTAGTTGTTTTTATGGGCTAATTGCTTTACCAAATTTCATATTGCAGCCATATTTAAATTAATTAACTTCCCAATGTATGATGTCCCAGTATGTTGAATATTAGATGCCTGTCTGTAGTGGAGTTTGTGTTTGTTTTTGCTATTTTGACTTTGTGTCTCAATTTCATTCTTCCCTTTCATTCAAATGAGGTTCTCAATTACTCTATTTTGATTCTAGTAATTGTACCTGCCCCCCTCCCTTTTCCGGCCATACTTAGAAAATGAAAGTTCGCTTTTCAATTTACTGGCGTGAGGTCTGCCCCATAAATTGTTTTCAAACATCGTTTGATATAGTGGTTACATCTTCAAGGATCTTGAATTCGCTTTTTGCCACTTTCCACCGGAAATTGATATAAGCTTTTGTGATTTATTCATTTTTCAAATTTTGGGCACTGAACTTACTTCATATATCAATATTTGCCTTTCTCAACTCATCATTGGAGCTTTTTCCTGCCTGTGTCCTCTATTTCATTTATGCATTTTGACCAATGCTGAATAACCTATCATCTAACATTTTTCGGTGTTATTATCATTCAAAACTGACTATGATCTGGGCTGCAGGGATATTTAATCAAATTCCAAGAGCTGGTTGAAAGCCTCGGAATTACTGGCCCTCAAATCTAGGTTAAGATCTACAATGTTCTCTCATGGCCAGCTTGATTTGTTTCCGTGGTTCTTTTCAACCTGCTATTCCCTCAAATATTTATGTCCCTTGTTAACTCCAACCCTGTCGCTTCTTGGAATCATAATATGGTTTTCTAACCTGTTTACTGTTGTCTTCTAGTGTAGTGAAGATATTGTTGGTGCTCTTCTGTTGTTTCTCTTTCATGGTTTTACGTGCATAGTCTGTTTATTCTCATTCACGTCATCTGTTTACTTGTGTACTTATCCGTATGATAGACATTGTGATTGCATAAAGTATTAACCTCATGCACATTTAAATATTGTTTCAGGCATGCACACTTCCCCATTAGACCATTCTATTGGCACGTCTTCTGAATCCACAGGCGTGTGCAATCTTGAAAATTTTGAGGTATGATCACTAGTTTTATCAGAAGTGCAGTACTTTTCGTTTGCCAAGTTTTAATTACATTCTCTGACCAAGCATTTTTTTGTTCTGTTAGGATGATAAATCACGTAAGCTTGGGCAATGTACTACAGCGTTTTCATGGACAGGCTCTCCATGGACTTGCAGGAAAAAGAGGAAGCACTATCACTCCTATAGGCGTAATGGTGTTGTAATTTCTGTAAGTGATTAATATTTTCTTTCTTCACTCTTTTGTGCCTATAGTTTGTCCTGATTCTTTTGTCTAATGTATTCTTTAACTGTGTCCTTCAGGCTCACGATTTTGTTTATGTTTTGGCTGAAGAAGACAAACGACTTGTTGCGTACTTGGATGATATGTATGAGGATTCTAGAGGAAATAAAATGGTCGTGGTTCAATGGTTTCACAAAGTTGACGAAGTTGGTATCACTTTACCTCACAATTATAATGATAGAGAGGTTTTCTTTTCCCTTTGTCTTCAACATCTCAGTATTGAGTGTGTAGATGGATTAGCTGCGGTGCTCAGCCCCCAGCATTTTGAGATATTTATGAATGAGGCCACTTACACAAAGTGTGAACCCTTTGTGTGCCACAGGCTGTTTGACAATGATGATGTCAAACCCTTCGACATAACTCAAGTTAAGGGTTATTGGAAGCAAGAAATATTTGGTTACATGTCCACTTTATCCTGTTTAAAGTCTTGTTCAAAGTCACAGCCATCTTCTGATGGTGTAAAGGCAGTTAGTATTCATACTGATGCTGTGGGGAACAGGCCTAGAAAGAGGCTCCGGCACTCAAGAGACATTGACCTCAATGTGGGGTCTACAGCTAAAAATGATGCAAACATGTCACCTAGTGTACCAGTGCCTAGCAACACTTCAGTAGGTCTGGAAGGTGGATTAGGGATCCTCACTGTGGATGAAGGCTACCCAACAAAAGATGCGTTGATGCAAAAGCATCTTCAAAATTTCACCCTAGGGTCTCAAATAGAAGTACTCTCCCAGGATAGTGGAGTCAGAGGCTGCTGGTTTAGAGCTCTGATTATTAAGAAGCATAAAGATAGAGTGAAAGTGCAGTATCAGGATATTAAAGATGCAGCTGATGAATCCATTAATCTAGAGGTAGAATTTATAATAACTGTCTTCCTCGAATTTTTGTTGTCTAGTTGCTTTGCTCATTACTATTAGGATTGCTATGTTTAACAGTTTAAGTTTGAATATGCAGGAGTGGATTTTGGCTTCCAGAGTTGCTGCTCCAGACCAGCTAGGTATTAGGCTTATCGGAAGGACTACTGTCCGTCCAGCTGCATTGTCCAGCAAAGGCAATGCTTCAGTGATTAGTATTGGAAACATCGTGGATGCATGGTGGCATCATGGATGGTGGGAAGGGATCGTAGTTCATAAAGATTCTGATGAAATAATTCACGTCTATTTTCCAGGTTGGTAATCCATTTTTTTGACTGGAGAGTGGATAATCCATGTAAAGATTGTTCAAATACAATATATATTGGCTATTGCTTTGTTAACTTCTCCAAATATTTCACTATTCATGTTTTTCATTGTGCAATGTTTAAATTGCAGGAGAGAAACGAGAATCCATATTTCATTGCAATGACTTGAGACATTCTGAAGAGTGGTTGGAAGATGGATGGAAACAACTAAAGGGTAGACCAGAGGTTGTGTGCTCAATACTGCCTGGCCTTAAAATGAAATCGGCTATATCTGTGTCATGTGACATCAGATCCGATCAAGCTGGTGTGAGTGAAAATAATGAACTACTTGTCATTCATAAAGATGTATATGTGAGAAAGTTGGTTGGAGAACATAATTTTGATGATTTAGAGGTGGCTCGAAATATTTCAAAAGATACTATACTTGCTCAGTTGAAGTGGAATTGGTCGAGGAAGAGAAGACTTGGCAGGAATTCTTCTCGGAAGCTGAATTGCAGCGTTAACAAGAAAAAAAGTGGCTTAAAATTGCTGAATGCAAGAACTTATGATAGCTTTGTTATTCAGTCTGCCTTGAAAGTTGAACATGACAACTGCAAGTTCATCAGGGATTCTTCCCTTTTTGCTTCTCCTGTGGTGCCGCCTTTAACAAACTTGGTCATGTCTCGGTGAAGCTAATTATAATCAAGATGGCCTCCAATACCTCTTTGGATCTATACTTTTGTGAGGTGGACCTTTCTTGGTTTTTATTAGCAGATGTGTGTCTTGTCCTTGTTGATGTGGAAGCAGGATGAAGATTAAGAAGGGACTTGGAAAAGGTTAATATGACGTGTTGTCCTGGTGTTGTCTTCCCTTTTCTTGCAGGAGCCTATGGTTCAAAGGTGCTTAATGACCAATTAGATTAGTTTAACTTTGTTTTAGTGCACTAATTACCTGTAGAATGGAATAGGCAACTTGCAGATATAGGATAAGTGGCTTTTTTTGCAGCCAGTAGAGTTCCCCATGTATCAATGTATTTATGTTCCTGTCAATAAAGTTTGATTTGTTGATGAGTTCTTGTGAAGCTGTCTTTGTCTCTGCAAGTTATCAACTGTACAGTCTGTACTGTGTTCGATATATCTGTTGATTAGTTTCTTCTTGCACAAAGTTGTACAAAAATGCCTTGATACTCATGCCATTTGTGCTAGCAAGCTCACAACTCCCTTGTAAAAAGATTAGCTTTCATGTGAAACTGATGGGGAACGCTTTCTGTTTCAGAACAAGAAGCCTCCGAATAATGCCTGCAGTAACTTATGTCCTGAGTGCTGGCAATTGCATTGAGAGCTCACGTCCCTCATAGCTGTGATAGGCGATAGGCCTTTGAAACAAGTCGGTGAGCTTGCCATGACGATTAGAAACCAATTAGTAAGGGTCTGTCTGGGAGCCAGCTATGGTGCCCAGACTGCTCCAACTTGTGCATGCCGACTGGCCCTGAAACTTGGTGCAAAAGGGAGCACTGGTGGCATGTGCCGTTGCAAAATAAAGAAGAGAAGATTATCTGTCGACCTGTATGGAGGCTGCTACTAAGTTTAGCAGCCAATCATGCGCCGCACTTTATTTGTATATAGTTTTGCTCCATTCCATCTTGTTGTCGAATGTCACGCGACCGGTTTTGGGTTAATTTTTATTCTTTAATTCTCTTTTTGGTACTTGTGGGATGGCCACTTCTACCCTACCTAACTTATAATTGACATATGAGCCTATATAAAGATTATTTAAAACCAAATACTCCATTCGTTTTAAAATAATAGTCCTTTTAGAAGTTAAAATTTATTTTAAAATAATTGTCATTTTAGGATATTTAGATTGTTTTAACACTTATTTTCCTAAATTGCCCTCCTCCTTTTTCGACTATCAATGATCATTAATTACACTTCTCTCTTTTGTCATTAATAAAAAATGATTATTTAATGAGGGTAAATTTGATAACCTACATTATTTATTAATCTATGTACAAAAGTCTAAAAAGACTAATATTATGAAACGGATGGAATATAATCGTACAATTGAAGTAGTCATAGAAGCAATCCCCATTTAATTATAATCATTTTCTTAAAGAATAGAGAAATGGTGAAAAACATGGGAGTAAGTGGAGTGGGGGGGCTGCCTTATGAGAATGATGCATCTTTGTCAACTTTACTAACCTCCTCCCACTTTCCTAGCTACCTTCACAATTCTCTCTCTCTCTCTCTCTCTCTCTCTCTCTCTCTCTCTCTCTCTCTCTCGCTCGCTCTGTTTCCCTTTTCTCCAACGTATAAATAATTTGGAAGAGATAAGATTGCTTTTTCAGTTTATTAGTAAAGTTGTTCGTAGATCCTTTTCGATCGAGGCAGCAGTTATCCCTCCCTCTTGGATCCCATTACATACTACTTACTATTCTCTCTTTCTCTGCTTTCTCCCTCTATGCTGCAAGGTGAAATTATTACAGAAGGAAATTAAGCATGGTCTTGATTGATCAGAACGACGAAGAGGAGGAGGAGGAGGAGGAGGAGGAGCTCAAAAGTTATGGGTTCGTGAAGGCAAACAACGTTAATCTAGTCCCTCGGAGGAGCACTCTTGCCTCCATTGAATCCTTAACCTTTCCTCTCGTGAGTTCTCGGAGGTTTTCCCATTTTTCTTTTTTTCTTGTTCCGTTTTTCGGCAGCCATTGTAATCTTGGATTTGTTTAAAAATTCTTGAGCAGGTTCAGGAGGTAGTAATCTTGGCGGATTTTAAGTGCGAAAGGTGTCAAAAGAGGGTAGCCGACATTATCTCCAGGATGAATGGTGAGTTTCCCGGCCCCCTTGTATTCTACCCAATCTTTTCACGACCTTGGTGATTTTAATGGATTATTTGGGGAAAAAATAAATGGTCAGTTCGCCATTGTAGACCTCCGCAGCCGTAGTAGTGCAATATTTCTTTTTGGTCCCCATGGCTACCACTAGTTTTGACCAATAGCCGTTGTCGATATAGCCCCGTGGGTCCCACAAAAGTGGAAAAATCTGTCGCAGCACTTCCCAGCTTCATACGTTGGCTGCATTTTTTTTTCTCTCCTGTACTGTACTGTACAGCCTGTACGTAGTTTTCCGCTTAACTGGCCGGCTGTTGAATTCTAAAGGCATCTGGTCCACAATTTTGTTCTGAATAGATTCCCCACCCACCCCCCCTCCCCCCAAAGCTTTCCTTTGACACTGACTTTCCATTGGATTCCCCTTCCTGCACAAAGCAATTTCTTAGAGCATGGATTCACCATTTTGCACCTTAGCACCCTCTAAGAATTTTCAATTCGCATCTCCGTTATTTTTTTTTTTTCTTTCTTAAAATGGATTGTTAGTGGTTTCCCATTTAACCCGGATCATTGCAAACATGTGAGGCATTTTGTCACTAGACTAGACCTCATTGTCGTATAACCAACTCCGTAATATAAAAAACAAGTTGCATTTTCAAAGTCTTAAGATTGAAATTTCTGATTACTCCTTAGAGCATATGGCTATTATCTTACCTGTGATGCAAAAATAACTTGAAATTTGGTGTATGTAGCGGTAAAAGTATGTATTGAAGTTTTACTTGTTCAATGTAGCTCCGTTTTTCTCTTTGGATGGAGGGATATATTGTTTCGTTTTAGAAGTATAATGACTGTTTTCCTATAGTTTTCTCTCTTAATTTCCTCGCTACGTTGCAGGTGAGACAGAGTCCGTAGAGATGAGCGTTTTTGAGAAGAAAGTGACGCTAACTTTTACATCTA
Source organism: Lobelia cardinalis (assembly GCA_028566635.1). Lineage (NCBI taxonomy): Eukaryota > Viridiplantae > Streptophyta > Magnoliopsida > Asterales > Campanulaceae > Lobelia > Lobelia cardinalis. The sequence goes on from JAOWAN010000005.1 coordinate 17,590,090, forward strand.
CAATCCCCAGAGTATTCAAAGTACCAGCAAAACAAGTAGGAGGAGCAATTTGCCGTGGTTCTATTCCTAAATTCGCGCTGATGAGACGGCTGTTTTGCTCTTCTCATAACTGAACACAAATGTCTTGAGACAAATAGTGATTTGTTACATCGATTGTAAATATCAAAGTGATTTTTGGCGTATATAATTAATTACCTTACACTATGCTTGTATATGATCATGCTCAGTTTGTTGTGGCTATGAACAAGGATTGTCGAAAAGCACTGGACCCAGATTTTACTTTTTTGATCTTCCTCTTGTGTGGAGTTCCTGTCTAGCTAGGAGAAGAACTGAACATGGCCCGAGTGACAAGGTATATATGGAGCAAAATAAACCTTTCCTGACAAGTTGGAAGATAGTTTATAATGTCATACGTATCAAGGCAAGTCTTGCTCTAAAAAATGGGGAAGTATTCGAGGAAGTTTACCTAACTATAACACCATCCTTTTCCTCAAGTTCCTGGCCTAAACCAGAATCAGATTCCTCCACAAAGGAAATCTCTCTCTTTTTCTATTTCCTAATGGCAGATTGAGGTCTTCACACAACATTTTCCCATTCCCATGTTCACAACCTTTTCAGCTACTTTCTTTGCATCGCAACTAACTAATAAGCACGATAGCGCTAAACCAACTCTCTTGGGCCATGGCAGGAGGACAGGTTAGCTGTAGAAGTTATAATGATTTAAACTTTCCTTGTTTGTTAATATTAGAGGGAGGGGGTGGGGTGGGGGTAATGGCTGTCTAATTTCATGGTAAAATGACAGGTATATCGCATGGTGATGAGGGTTAATGTTGATTGCAATGCTTGCTGCAGAAAAATGAGAAGAATCCTTCTAAATATGAAAGGTAATTAAGGTCTTTATTGTACAAACAAATTACAAATCAATAACTTGACCAAAGGCCAAACGATGTTGGAGCTTCTCTGCTTTATTCTTTTTGATTAATTTCTGAATATATGTTTTTCCCTCTACTTTTTCCATGTTTGTTGATTTAAGAAATAGAGCAGCACTTGATAGAGAAGCAACACTACAAGGTCAGCGTTTATGGGAAGTTCATGCCAGCCGATGTGGCGATTAAGATAAGGAAAAAGATGAAGCGGAGGGTCGAAATTCTCCAAGTTCAAGATTTGAGTGGCAGCAATGATCGTGCCGATGAAAATTCTCCGGCTCGCGATTAACCACAATATGTTAGCCCAGGAATTAGTACATGGGGTAGAGATTTACTTGACCAAAACTATATATGGTTGGCCTTGATGTAAATACATTTAACACAAGAAAGTCGTTTCTTAGTAGTTAGGAGTATTAAATTTTTTTTCCTTCTTTTGGGGTTTCAAAAGAATTTCGTACATGGTAGATTTGTTTTTCATGGATCAGTTCCCCCACATTATAATATCAATTGCAATAAGGAGTGCGATATTCCTTACAAAATATACATATTTTTTTTAAAATAATAAATATATAATAATAAATTATTAACATAAGATATATATGATAATTATGGTTATAATTCATAATCATATGTCTATTTTTTAATCTTGTTCATAGTTTATAATGATATGTTCATTTTTCAAAAAATGTTTGGCTAGGTATTCGATACAATTTCCATCGTTTACAGCTTCTATTAATGTAATTCGAGTGAGGGGATCAACATAAACATTTTTAGGTAAGTGTAGAAGTAATACAAATATTCGAACAGGTAGCCGCTCAAATTAGAACCTACATATCGTAGGATCCGTAAGAATCAATCTCGACCGTTGATCTCACGAATTCAGTAAATATTTTTGATACTGTCTCGATAATTTACCAAATACAGTACGGTTTCTACGATTCCTTGTATCTGGTTTTAGCTCCTTGTTTCGACAACAAAAAATAATAAAGAATGTAATTTCAGATAAATTATTTTACGAGACATTAATTACAACACACACACACAAAAAAAAAATTATATACTTCAAGTTCCTTGTTTAAAAATTGTATATAACCACATTATATAAAAGGTATATCTCACGTTGGTTGGTTAAAAAAATTTGTGAATCAAAATATAAATATGGTTGTTAAAAAAAATAGCTTTATGAGAATTCGAAAAAATCGCAAAATTTTGAATATCGAGAATTCGAGACCGAAAGCAAGGAGGACTTTGATACGATCCAGCATACAAGCCCAGCCCAATCTGTTGTCCAATCCAATGCAGGCCGGCCCAAACGCGACACCAAAACTCCAGCCCGTTTGCTGGATTAAGGAGGAAGGAGTTCTGCACAGTTTTAGCAGTTAATGAGGAAGGAGTTATGCACAGTTTTAGCAGTTATTTCCCATGTTTCCCATGTTCGCATGCATTTAGTTAGTGGTAGAAGTATTCCACGTTTCCAGTTATCTAGCAAACAATAAAGTGCATCTAGGAACTTTGCTTTTAAAACTGCATTGTAATTTTCATTTGGAAGATATGTGAGAAAATTGCTCCAAAGCTCCTCTGCTCCTGATCTTATTTTTCTTGGAGGATTACCCACTCTACGGGTAGCTAACATTGGTGCTTTCATTCCCGTTCCTTCCTTCCGCCATGGGTCCCCGTAAAGATTCATCTTCGGAAGAAAATAATCCCACCATCAACGAGCAGCTTGCTCAGCTCATCGCTGCCACAACAGCTTCCTCCACCACATCCACCCAAACCGCCTCTCAACTATCCGACTTGATTCAGGCCACCCAGAACCTCACCTTAAAAATCGACCAATTAACAAACCATGTCACAGCCGACTCCTCTGGAGTAAAAACCTCACCACGACGTCGCTCCCCACAACGCAATCGATCCCCGAACCACCGACAACCGCGTCAACCAAAAATTACTTTACCTTTTTTTGACGGATCCAACGCGCTCGATTGGATTTTTCAAGCAGAAAACTATTTTTCTTACTACCAAACCCCAGAAGAAGACAGGGTGGACCTAGCAGTGTTCTATTTCACCGGCGATGCGCTATCGTGGTATAAACACCTAGCCCACAACGATCTCCTTGGAACCTGGAACGCTTTTAAACGCGAGTTAGAATTGCGTTTTGGTCCCTCTTCATATGAAAATCATGAAGCCACACTTTTCAAACTTAAACAAACCTCCACCGTTTCGGCTTATCAAACGGAGTTTGAACGCGTGAGCAACCGCGTCGTCGGGCTTACTTCGCAAGCTCTCCGCAACTGCTTCATCTCGGGACTAAGAGCCGATATCCAATCCGAACTGGCTATTTACAAACCCACTACCCTCCATCAAGCCTACGGCCTAGCCAAACTTGTGGAAGACAAACTCCAACAATGGCCCAAACCCAAACACTCCTATTTTTCCAAACCTGTTACATCCCAAAACCCATCGCAATCTTCATCTCCATCATCTTCTACAACAGCCTCCATAAACATTACACCCCCCTTGTTACCAACACCTACCAAACCTGCATCTACCCTTCCCTTCACAAAACTCTCACCCGAAGCATTACTCCAACGCCGCAAAGACGGTTTATGCTTCAAGTGTCCTGAAAAATACGTCCCTGGACACAAGTGCTCCCCACCACAGTTCATGTTGATCGTGGATAACGACGATCGTGACACTTCTCCTGAAATGGAACCTGAAACCACAACCGATGAACCGACAAAACCACTCTTCCTTTCACTCTCCGATGCGGCTTATTTTGGTATTCATTCGCCTCAAACCATGCGGATCACAGGGTACATCCTTGGTAAACCAGTCAACATCTTAGTTGATTGTGGAAGCACTCACAATATCATACAACCTCGTGTCGCCTTGTTCCTTCACTTAGCCACCAAATCAATTCAACCATTTTCGGTAATGGTCGGCAATGGAGAACACATAGATTGCCTTGGATACTGTCCACACGTTCCATTACAATTGAACAAATCCACGTTCACAGTCCCATTCTTCGTCATGCCGGTTGCGGGAGCCGATGTTATTCTTGGCATAGGTTGGCTTGGTTCATTAGGTCGCCTTTCTGCAGATTTTTCAATTCCAGAAATCTCATTCATCAAAGATGGAATTACTTGCACCTTGGTGGGTGAACCATTAACCAAACACATTTCTGCAAGTTCCCTTTCTACCCTGTTAAAAAAAAATTCGATAGCCTCACTCCATACCCTCACCTTTTCACATGCCCATGCTCCGTTACACCCACCCCCTATGTCCCATGCAGAAAATACAATTAACAGCATCCTCCAACAATTCAAAGCCATTTTCGATGAACCCACTACCTTACCACCAAACCGATCACAAGATCATCATATTCCACTTCACAATGAGCACCACACCGTGAATGTGAAGCCATACCGTTACCCGCACTACCAAAAACAAATCATGACCACTCTCATCTCCGAAATGTTGTCATCCGGTGTGATCCGTCCAAGTCAGAGTCCTTTTTCATCCCCGGTTCTCCTTGTCAAAAAGAAGGATGGCACATGGCGGTTCTGCGTAGGCTACCGAGCTCTTAATGCTGTTACCATTCGTGACAGGTTCCCAATTCCTACCATCGACGAGCTGTTGGATGAGTTACACGGTGCCACGATTTTTTCTAAAATAGACTTGCGCTCCGGGTACCACCAAATTCGAGTAGCCGAAAATGACATTCACAAAACGGCATTCCGTACGACCGATGGTCACTACGAGTTCGTTGTCATGCCTTTCGGGTTATCAAACGCACCCTCAACATTTCAAGCTACCATGAATGATCTTTTCCGGCCGGTTCTTCGTAAGTTTGTTCTCATATTTTTTGATGACATACTCATCTACAGTAAGGATTTGGAACAACATTATGATCATCTTCGGAGTGTTCTTAACACCTTGTTGTCTAATCAATATTTTGCCAAGCCATCCAAGTGTGTATTTGCAGTGCATCAGGTTTCATTCCTTGGTCATAGAATCTCGAGTGAAGGTGTAGCCCCGTAACCCGATAAAATTCAAGCTATCCAACAGTGGCCTTGCCCCTCGTCCTTCACAACCTTACGTGCCTTCCTTGGTCTAACCGGTTATTACCGTCGGTTTGTGCCTAATTATGCCGACATTGCCTCGCCATTAACCAATTTGCTCAAAAACAAAACCTTCCAGTGGAACGAAATGGCCCAAAAAGCATTCACTAACCTCAAATCACACATGGAAAATCTCATCACCCTAGCCCTCCCAGATTTTACCCAACCTTTTGATGTCACAACAGATGCCTCCGGAGTCGCTATCGGGGGTGTTTTATCACAAAACAACCGACCAATTTCTTTCTTTAGCAAAAAACTATGTACCACCATGCAAAACCAATCCACCTACACCAAAGAGCTCTATGCTATCACAGAGTCGGTAAAAAAATGGCGCCAATATTTATTGGGCCGTCGATTCCGAGTTTTTACCGACCACCACAGCCTTAAACATCTTTTGACCCAAACCATACAAACACCCGAGCAACAAAAGTGGGCTACCAAACTCTTGGGGTACGATTATGAGGTTATTTACAAGCCGGGGAAAGAAAACATTGTCGCGGATGCATTAAGTCGAGTGGAATTGAATTTATGTTTCTCTATTTCGCATCCTACGGCTGGATGGTTAGAGGAACTTCGTGAGTATTTCAAGTCAGACGCCAAGGGCAAGAAGCTCGTGGAACAAATCATCAACGACCCAGTTTCCCTTCCGTTCCACACCATCCGCGACGGCATTGTTTATCGCCACGATCGCATCATGGTACCTCCACTGCCACAACTACGTGAAAAACTTTTGAGAGAGTTCCATTCTTCTTTCATGGGCGGGCACTCTGGAATCACAGCCACAACAAAACGAATAGCAACAACCTTTTCATGGCTGGGTCTACGTAAGGATGTCACGACTTTTATAAAAAAGTGTCATGTGTGCCAAGCAATCAAATATCCAACTCACAAGCCTTTTGGATTATTACAGCCATTACCAACTCCTGAAGCTCCGTGGTTAGACATATCAATGGACTTCATTACTCATCTTCCTCTATCAAAAGGGCGCACGGTTATATGGGTGATAGTGGATCGCCTCTCAAAGTTTGCTCATTTTATTGCTCTCCCAACACACTACACTGCCGTTTCATTGGCATCATTATTCATGCGAGAGATATACCGGCTTCATGGCTTACCCAAGACCATCGTATCCGATCGTGATCCAATTTTTGTGAGCCGTTTCTGGTCCGAATTGTTCAAGCTCATGGGTACAACCCTTTTGCATTCAAGTGCGTACCATCCACAAACCGATGGTCAATCCGAGGTTGTCAATCGATGCTTAGAATCTTACCTCCGTGCATTCGTTTTCAATGAACCAGCTTCGTGGCAGCGTTTTCTCTACCTCGCGGAATTTTCATACAATACTACTTTCCATTCGGCCATCAACATGACCCCCTTTAAAGCTGTATATGGAAGAGATGTTACTACCATCCATGATTACAGCCTGGGCGACACAACAAATGGATCAATCGATGCATCGCTTTTGGAACATCAGAGGATTCTTGCTCTTCTCAGGGAAGCTATTACTAAAGCCAAGGATCGAATGACATCCCAAGCCAACAAACACCGTTTGGACAAGGACTTCGAAGTGGACGACATGGTGTATTTGAAACTTCAAAATTATCGGCAACATTCTGTGGAAAGCCGATCGTCCAAGAAGCTGTCAAAGAGGTTCTACGGTCCGTTTAAAATTATCGAGAAAATTGGTAAGGTTGCTTATAAGCTTCTGCTGCCTCCGGGATCAAAAATACATCCAGTTTTTCACGTTTCCTTGCTGAAACATTGTCATGGGTCCTCACAATTGCCAACGGAGGAACTCACCGATTTGGAGGACTTCAACCAAGCCGCCGATGTACCAGAAGCTGTTCTTAATTCACGTGCTTCTGCGAAGGGAAGACAATTGTTGATTAAATGGAAAGGACGTCCGATCGAGGAAGCAACCTGGGAATTTCAATCAGAGTT